>JBBPDC010146724.1:0-22561 GCA_037974485.1 Hemigrammopetersius urotaenia
ATTTTATATTACATTTATTAGAATTAATTTTATATGCAGTCAATTTTGAAAGTAATTTATTTAAAACTTAACATGTAGCCTAATAGCCTATCCCTAAAACATCATAGAAGACAAAATATTCATTATATGCATCAGAGGTCCCCTACATTTTTTTTTTTTGTATTTGGGTCTCACATTAGTTATGACGGATACATATAATACAAAAACAACAGTACAATATTTTTTTTCTCAAATGTTTAATACTTTCTATTTGTTTCGTATATAAGCCCATAAGTGCAAGATAATTACAGTGCAGTGATGATTTATGAATACTATAAGTACCTTTTCAAAGGGGAAAATAGAAAAGAAACATTACAGACTTTGTCAGAGAAGTAATGAGGTAATAATAAAGGATTAAAGACCAGGTGAAGCGGCCCGGACGGAGGGGCGGCGCGGGCTGGGGCGGGCTGGGGCGTTCTGGGGGGCTGCTGTCCGTGAACTCGCCTGAAAGAGGCACATGCGGGCGGCCCGAGAAAGTCCTGCTCCAGCCCTCTCTGTCCTCACTGGTCAGTCTTCACAGAAAACACGCACGGGTGAAGAGGAGATCCGAGAGCCAGAAACCCCACTTATAACCAGCCGGACAACAGTGCTTCCTCGTTTATCAGGCTGAGAAAGCAGCGCCCCCTTGCAATTAAGCAATTACGTTTAATACTTTCTATATGTTTCGTATATAAGCCCATAATTGCAAGATAATTACAGTGCAGTGATGATTTATGAACACTAGAAATACCTTTTCAAAGGGGAAAATAGAAAAGAAACATTACAGACTTTGTCACGTAGTGTTTTAAGGTTATGAGGAAAAATTTGACAGCAGAACTGCTGCTCTCTAGGGGGTATTATGGTGTTGCCAGAACAATATTTTGGTATATTCACAGGCTGGTGTCTGAAAATACAGTACCAGCAATCTATGAGGTTCTCTGCAGCACATCTTTATAGAGCGCTTTTAAAGGTACTCTACGCTTTACATAGAATTGATTAGTTAAACGGCACACACATACACAGACACACACACATACAGACATACATGTATTAAATTGTATTAGTGCATATCTGGTCATGTATAGAAACTTGTTATGTACCGTATACTATCATTGTTAAATTTGGTATGATCTTAAAAACAATTACAGTAGACATTTATGTGTGGGAAAGTAGGAGCCTTTGTATAATTTCTTACATATCTGATGTAGTATCGTTCCTGAATAACTGATAGTCTCACAGGGTTAAGAACATTAGTTACAGCGGGTATATATAATGCAAAAACAACAGTACAATAATTTTTTTCTCAACTGTTTAATAAATATGTCGAAATACTGTATCTCAAAAGATTTACAATCAACAACATCGTTCTTAGTCATACAATTATTACACGAGTGTTCTATTAGCATACTCCTGTCTAGCGTAGCCGATGTCCAGAATCTCTGGTTTACTTCCAAGAGCGGTGGGTAGGTGCCTCTTTACCGCGGCAGGCACTGTATCCGAACAGGACCTGCCACGGCACCTGCCACTCCTCTAGCTGCAGACACTGTATCCGAACAGCTCCTGTCACTACAATGATTGTTTTCTAAAAGAGATCTACAATCAGCAACAAAACCATAATTCGTAGTCATACAAATAATAAAAACGGGACCTGCCACAGGACCTTCCACTCCTCTAGCGGCAGACACTGTATCCGAATGGCTCCTGTCACTGTTGAGCGCCACTAGCAGAATACAATCATTGTTTTCTCAAATATGATCTTAAAGAAATCTACAATCAGCAACAAAACCATAATTCATAATCATACAAATAATGAAAACGGGACCTGCCACTCCTCCTGCCACTACAGTGGCAGCTGCCGCTACCTGCATTGCCGGGTGTCGGTGATGTCACTTCCTCCTGCCAGCTGCCGTTTCAAGACCCAAGTACCCCCTCTCGGAAAAACTTGACTGGCCCGCACCAAGCCCTGACCTCAACCCCATCCAACACCTTTGGGCGAGCTGCAAAAGTTGCGAGCCAGACCTTCTCCAACATTAGTGCCTGATGTTTTACAGAATGAATGTGCACAGATTCCCACAGAAACTCCAATATCTTGTGCAAATCCTTCCAAGGAGAGTGGAAGTTGTTATAGCTGCAAAGGGGGACCAACTCCACATTAAAGTTAAGGTGTTTGAATACAATGTCATTATTTATGATGTGCTCATTGCTTTTGGTATACTTGATGATATAGAGCTGGATTTATGCCATGACTTTAACTGTGTAAACTGACAAAATAGGACTGTTTTATTTCACTTCACTGAAGTTTCAAAACCTCTTGCCTCGTTCATTCTGACACGAGATGGGCGAGAAGTTAAGGCTGAGAAAATAACTTACAGTTTTTGTCCTTAAGATTTGTGATCCCGTGGGAAACTTGTGTCATTAGCATGCTCAGTGGAACATGGAAAAGTCAAAGATCATAAGACAATAGAAAAATACATTTAGAAAATAAACAAAAGTGCAACAGAATGACAGGAGCAGTAGTGTAATAATTACAGTGTAAAACTGACATTAATGTGTTATTGCAACACTAAGATTATTAATGTCTTAGTGTTAATGCAATAAAATAACAGCAGGTGACTGACATTCAGTAACATTCAATCAATGCACCGATCAGCCGAGTTGTATAATGCACAAATCCGATTCAGAACGAAATGACAAAAGGTTCACATACATGATGGGGAGAAATTATACAGTCTTATGGCCACAGGTAATAACGTCATGAGTAAAATCAAAAGTATTGATTCAATTGGTGGCCTGGTGGTTAGGGATCTTCCCTAGCAATCTGAAGGTTATGCGTTTGAATCCCAGGACTGTTTGTGGCACCACTGAGGTACCCTTAAGCAAGGTGCCGTACCCACACACTGCTCCCCGAGTGCTGCGTCGCTGGTTGCTTCACTTGTTGAAAGGGTTAAAAGCAGAGAAAGAATTTTCACATTTTCACAAATTGACACTTTCCTTTAGTGTTCGTAGCTTCATAGATGTTTCTTTAGCTTTTGTAACCCGAGGAAATCCGCAAGTTGGATTCATTGAATCAGGTGAAAGAATCGGTTCATGAGAAGGGAATCGAGCTTTCATCCATTACAGATCCACCTGTATGTGTGGAAGGTGCAGGGCAGCTTCACTCAGGACGAGCAGCAGCAGCACTCTGCCCTCCTGTGCCCCTGTAGCCCCCCGCCCCTAGCACCGCGATGCCCGGGGCAAGGTCGAGTCTTCAGGCTCAGCCCGCTGTGAAGAGTATCCTGGTGTACCGGAACGGGGAGCCGGGCCGGGGGCCGCGCCGGGTGGTCGTGCACGAGAAGCGCGTGAGCGATCTGGAGGCGCTGCTGCGCGAGCTGAGCGGGGGCGCGCGGAGACTGCACACCCCCATGGGCCACAGGGTGGGCGAGCTGCAGGACATCCAGCACCGGGGCACCTACGTAGCGGCCGGAACCGAGAGCTTTAGGAAAATCAAGTGAGTTCAACAACTTTAAAAAGTTTAAAAAGCAAACAGGACAAAAACGCACAGTAATATATTTGTTAATACAAAACATGTGTTATGAAAATAATAATAACATTAATAATAAGGAGAAGAATAGGAAGATAGGAAGATAATAATAAGGATAATTTTATAAGGCGGTCCCAGTCGCATACAGCTGATTCTCACATTCAGCCACTACTTGATAAATAATTAAACTGATAGACTGAGGCTTGATGTGTTAAATTAGGAGCATGTGAATGTGTATCTTTATCTAAAAAGTTTTAGGGTAGTCCTAGTCACATACAGCTTTTATTGTGACATTCAGATGCTCATTGATAAATTAATTAAACTGATAAACTGATGTTTGCATGCAAATCTTTAAAAACTGGCCGCTGACCAGTGTAAGAGACCTGTTATCAGCAAAGGGCCGAAAGAATTTCCCATATAAGAGTACAAAACAAAATGAACATTTCGGTTTACAGTTTCATCAGTTTCGCAAAAGACAACACACACCTACTAACATTTAAAGTATTTTCAAGCTTCCGAAGGATTATTGCTGGCTTCTGTCCATATATCCATAAAAGCTGCTTGGAGTGCAATGGAGTTTGTTTTCTTTTTCAGCTATTTACAAATAGGAAGCAGGAATAAACAAAGTCTCCAGAGCAACGGACTGGTAAGAACCCCTGTTTTGTTAAAAGAGCTCTTCACCCTGTAAAAAGAAATTTTAAAAGTGTAATGTCATTTGTTTTAAAGCCCCAAAATGTAAGTAATATGCACATTTTGGTGCTTAGTTTCATCTGACACGTCTAATTAAACTCACTATCTAATTAACACGTTTATTACGCCCTGGGTCAGGTGAGAAATTGTGTAGAGCTTGTGGTCCCCAGGGCTGGGATTGAGAACCTGTGTACTGTGGTATGGTGAGATTTCTAAAGTATGTTATTTCATTCATTGCTTGTTTGCAGTTTGTTGCTATTGTGATTTAACTGGCAAACTGAATTCACATTTAATGCAACAGAAACATCATGTGACATTAACAATTATAAGTGGTGTAGAGCTTATCAGCGTTTTGTGTTCGTGAAGATGATTTGGCAGTTTTTTTCATACACCTTTCCAGAAGCACTTCTTTTCACACACTTGCTTGTGTAATTTACTGGTCTGGTGGTGTGACACATTGCACCTCCAGGACTGTTCAAAGAAACCCACCTGAGCGAGGTGTAATGTTTAGACAGCCATATCCTTTATCGTCTGGAACGAATCACTTTGTTGGCAGCTCGTTTGCCGATGAATTATTAATCCGAGGATTATTATCCCCCTACTTAGATGCATATTTAAGTTAAGAGCTCAGCTATAATGTGCAAACAAAGACAGTGCCACAACAGGTCATCAATCCACAGTTCTTCCATCTGAGAAGAAAAAGAAAGAAAATGGCTTCTGGTGGCTTTGTAGTGGGGGTGACCAATCTTTTCCAGGCAAGAAGGAGTACAACTTGATCTGCTTCTTTAGTCAGGTGGCCTCATCAAAAACTTAATCACATGTGACATATCTGGCTGTAATATAGTGTATATCCCTCATTCTTCATTCACAGAGAAGTTGATTGAGGTGTGGGGGACAAATTAGGTTTTTAGGGTGCAGTAAGTATTTTCCTAATGGCTAACTTCTTGTGTTACTGACTATGTACTGACTATGTACTGACTATGTAGACAAAGCAAAACAAAACAAAAATAATGTAATTCTTAACAGACTTGAACTGTTAGACTGAAAGCAGCAGTGAAACTAAAAAAGCTACTAACTGCTCAAGTAAATGGAGTAATCAGATTCTTTTGTGAAGAAATATTCTTTATAGAAGACTATGAAGCTGCTAACAAGTACACTATATGGACAAAAATATTGGGACACACTTGATTTACAGGGTTTGGGCTAGGCCTCTTTCTTCCAGTGAAGGGTAATCTTAATGCTTCAGCATACCAAGGCATTTTGGACAACACCATGCTTCCAACTTTGTGGACACAGTTTGGGGAAGAACCTTTGCCGTGACTGACAAAGGAAGGTCCATAAAGACATCGTTGGATGAGTTTGGGATCCTTTTGTGATGAACTGGAACAGAAACTGCAAGCCAGGTCTTCTCGTCCAACAGTGTCTGGCCTCATAAATGCTCTATAGAATGAATGAGCACAAATTCCCACAGAAACTCCAAAATCTTGTGGAAAGCCTTTCAAGAACATTTGAGAAAAAATCTTGATATTTGTTAGTAATTTGAACATTTCACTAAACAATAACTGCCTACGTTTGAGTATTAATATAATTCACTACATCAACTAAACGACACAAGCCTTTTTAATGCTCAGTGGTGTTTAAGTGATTCAGCAGGTACCAACAAACATCTGAAGTAGGTTAGCTGTCCCCAAACTGTGATTGCACTTTTGAGGGCCAAACACAACTGCTTCTTTATAAGGGCCTTAATAAGTGTTTTTTCTTGCAGAGAGCCCTAGAGCATTTGCCCCTTTAATTGTCAGAACCTTGGACAAGGACCCGCCTAATGGCGCTGATTAGAGCACTGCTGCGCTTTTCTAGATCCACTCTGAGAACTTGGCCCTTTCCCCAAGAGCACGCTGTCCTCTCCTCTGCTCCAACGTGTATGCAAACTCCTTGCAGCGTTGCTAAGGGTTACAGCAGGATCCCAAGAGACACTGAAACAGTAGATGGGAGCAATTATTTGCCAGTGTCAGGGGCTAAACAGGGCTAGGCCCCAGCTTAGACACACACATACAAACATACAGGGTGTGTGTGTCTCAAAGGTGACTCTGACAGCCAAATACAAGATTTCAGGCTTCATTCGGCTACAGGATGTTCTTAAGAGACTTAATCGCCTGTCTCTTAAGAGTTTTTACAAACTTTTTTTTTTTTACTCATTCATGCTTAAATGAAGACTATAATGTTCAAAATGGGGTGTGTGTGTGTGTGTGTGAATATATAAATATATATCAATATCAATATAGAATTTTCATACATTAAAGTGCTAAATTATTAAGAAAAATATAATTTTAATATAATTATAATTTAATTTTGTAACATAAATATTAATATAAATTCAGCCACATTTCAATATAAAAAATAACTACATATTTGGTACTGTGGAGAGCAACACAAAGAAATTCATTATTTCATTTTGCGTAAAACAATGCGATTAATTGCAATTAATTACGTTAAACCACGCGATTAATAGTGATTAAAATTTTTCATTATATAATATATAGTGTGTATATAAATATATAAACCACATTTTTATTTCTTTTATAAATCTGCCAATAAAACAAAAACAGAAAAAAGGAAGAGTAGGAAGAGTATAAAAAGAGAGAGAGAAATTTAATAGTAATTTGAGATGAATTTTTGGTTGGGTTATGGAGGCATTAAAAGAGTACGCTGAAGTGAGGATAGTTGCGAATGTTTAATGAAATATTTGGCTTTGTGTTCTTTATTAGGCTGAACTATGTTTTAGGGAAAGCCGATGCATTAATCAGTGTAACGCTCATGGTATAAAGATCTGATCTCTGTTTGGACTTTCCTTTGTTGAAATGTTTGTCTTGCATCTTTTAGGTGAAACCAGTGCCTCAAAATCGCGTTGTTGTTGCAGCCAGATTCCTCAAGCCGATCAAAGAGCCATGCATAATATTGTGAGTATTTTCTGCGATCCAAGGGCTCGGTGCTCAGCAGGGGCTGCTTTAGAGTTGTAGCGAACAGAGAACTGTTGCTGAGCTGAAGACTCTCAAGAATCCTGTATTTATTTATCAGAATCTTAAAGTAGATTCATTTCATTTATATATCTTTTGACGTGAATGGAGATGTGATACATATTTTTTGTATTAGTTCATTAGTGTCACTAGTGTAGTCACTATTGTAGTGGCTGACAACTGTATTATGTGTCTGCCTGACAATATTGGAGGCACTTAATATTTCAGATGCATCTTAAATGTGGACTCATTAGGAAAACTTGGACTTTGTGTGTGTGTGTGTGTGTGTGTGTGTGTGTGTGTGTGTGTGTGTGTGTGTGTGTGTGTGTGTGTGTGGATGGGGCATTATTCCAGTGTCGTAGCGAATGGAGATGTGTTGAATCCAGCAGTGAGATTTCTGGTCCAACACCGTGTTCTGGATCAGTTTGAGCGGATCCTGGAGATGATCACTGAGAAAATGGGGCTGAGGATTCTGGGAGGAGTGCGAAGGTATCAGTGTGCTTTACCTACTGCACAAGCTGGAGCTAGTGTTGACTGTTTTTGAGTATAAACATCAGTGTATTCTGTATAAACATATAAACAACTGAGAAGTTGTTAAGTGGATATCATCACCTTGTGGAAGCCCTAATTTTTTTCTAATGGCTTAACATAATTAATGTAACTACAGAAGAAAGTCTGGCTGCCTTTTAATAAGTAAACACTATGTAAAACAGATTATTGTTCTTTTTACTCAATATCAGACGTTCAGTGTTGCTTGAAGTTAGAACATTTTTTCCAGTGAATCAATTTTATTTTATTTATTACTTTTATAATTGTTTTATTGATGTCATACATCTTGTAGCAAATTGTGTTGTAAGTTTGATTAGGCGATTTATGTTTGGTGAAGAATTAAACAAATGTTACTTCAACAGAATTACAACAGAATTACAGAACAACAGTTTCAGGAAGTGCCTCTTTGCCTCTTTTCCTGTACAGTATTTGTCTTTCTCTTTGTCTACTGAGAATAGTTTTCTCCTTAGTCTGTACACGTTTGATGGCGTCCCTATAACAGATGGAAATGAGTTGGAAAATGGCCAGTTTTACGTCGCGGTGGGCAGAGACAAATTTAAGAGACTCCCGTACAGTGACCTGCTGTTTACTAAGCCCATGGGCGTGCGGAGAGTTGTCAGGTGAGGTGAACCTGTGAGAAAACTTGACAAATTTTGACAATATTTCTTATCACATATACATTCATTTCAAATATTTATTATCAAGTACTTCTTTGTGCCACAACAGACATAGTGTGTGCTCGGTTGCACTTCTGGTTGAGTGAAAAATGTCTCTTTATCATTTACTATCCACATCCTAAAATTTTGACACTCTTTTAGATCCAAGGCAGGTTCCTTACCACCTATATATGGATTTAGAAGACAAAATGGAGACGTAAGTTTACCTCAAACATACATTAGCAATCTGGGTAAAATATACCATTTTTATTAGCCAAGGAGATGGGTGTATGTGGAGGTAGCTCAGCGGGTAGGCCATTTGCCTCTGGACCAAGAGGTCATGGGTTCGAATCCTACCTTGAGCATACCACCACTGGACTGGGTCCCTGAGCAAGACCCTTAACCCCAAGTTGCTCCAGGGAGACTGTCCCCTGTAGGTAGAGAATGGAAGTCGCTTTGGATAAAAGCGTCTGATAAATGCCGTAAATGTAAATGTAAATGAGATCACCCAGAGATCAGAATGTTGTGGGTTTGAATCCCTGGACTGCTAGTGACACCACTGAGGTTCCCTTGAGCAAGGTACCATCCCCACACACTGCTCCCCGGGTGGTGGCAGACCCTCGCTTCACTTGGTGAATGGGTTAAATGCAGAGAAAAAAAATTCACATTGTTCACAACATGTGCTGTTGTTGGTGTTTTTTGTTGGTGGTGCTATTGCTTAATAGTGACCAGACCAAGATGGTTCAGCATTCTAGGACACTATTCCACATTGAAAACTAAGATAAGATAAGATGTGAAAGAACTTTATTCATCCTGTGAAAAATGATTTTGTCATTAGCTGGCTGAGTGCAGGAAGAATAAAAGATATCTGACAATAAAAAAAATATGAAATAATAGTTAAACACAATGCCAAGAACAGTATTATAATAGAACAACACAATAAAACCTAAAATAAATATATTACATACAACTGTTTTTACCACTATTACTGTGTTCCTTGTGATCCTCTATCTAAACAGAGGGCAAAGAAAAGCAGTCATATTAAAAATATATTGTAAATAATTGCTATCCACTACATTTAAACAAACAGCAAGCATATAAATAGTCCCCGATTGCTTGCACTCTGTTCATTATCACATTTTACTAAAAGAGGGAGATAACTGGACAACTCTTGCAGAGTATTGTTTGGGTGCATTAGTGTGATTTAGAGGTTCTGAAAGCTGATTTACTCTCTGTATGGGAGGTAATTTTGGGAGAAAGTATCTAGATGCATGCATTTTGCAAAGAAGGAATAACATATTTTTAGTGAAAAATGTAGGACTGTATCTTTAACACAGTTTTCAAAAACACATTTATGTACTAAATAAGGATAATTCAGCATGATTTGGAAACGGTATATCTATGCTAGCATGACTTTGGGCATTATCCTAAACTATCCTAATTTTTTTGTTTGTTTGTTAAAATAATTCAGATGCAATGCTTTTTTGTAGGTGTGAGCAAATGTCTTAAGAAATATTTTGTCTCACTACCAGCTGGGAACCCGCCTCAGTAAGTCTATGGCGGGCTGTAGTGACTGCGGGGACGCAAAGACCAGTGCTCAACCCCGGAGGATTCGGCAGCCAGTGGCCTCTCTGGTACGGGAGATCTCCCAGGCCAGGCTTGTGACTCTACGGAAAAAACGCAGCGGACTGACTATGTCTCTGAGTGCCCAGGAGGACGGTAAGATACAGGACTTAAATGTGACTTTAACACTGTTGTTGCTGGATTACTTTTACCAGGAGAGACCCTGTAATGTAATTTATAAAGAATTATTTGGGTGAGCGTTTTGGTGCTGATGTAGATACACCAATGGACAAAAGTATTGGGACACTTGAACATTACAAATACATTATTACTTTATTACGGAGTTGGTCCCCCCCTTTGCAGCTATAACGGCTTCCACTCTTCTTGGAAGGCTTTCCACAAGATTCATTCTGTAGCGCATGTATGAGGTCGGGCACTGATGTTGGACAAGAAGGCCTGACTTGCAATGTCCATTCCAGTTCATCCCAAAGGTGTTGGATGGGGTTGAGGTCAGGGCTCTGTGCGGCCAGTCAAGTTCTTCCACACAGAACTCATCCCACCATGTCTTTATGGAGCTTGCTTTTTTGCACTGGGGCACAGTCCTGCTGGAATAAAAAAGGTTCTTCCCCAAACTGTGTCCACAAAGTTGGAAGCATGGCGTGGTCCGAAATATCTTGGTATACTGAAGCAATAAGATTATCGTTCACTGGATTTAGGGACCTAGCCCAAACCCTGACAAACATGTGTGTGTCAATACTTTTGACCATATAGTGCAATATAGGCAGATAGTGCTAATGAGGGCTTCGTCCGATTACAGAAGGTCATGCTGTCAAGATGTGTAAAAACGACACGCATTGCAGATTCAGAGTGAATTAAAATCACAGCTCTTGTTAGTAACCACTAAAATGACCACCTCTCTAAGTAGCAGATTTACTGTTTAGCTTTAACAAAAGGTGACTGCCAACATATTAGACAGCAGTGTGGCATGATCAGTTTTGTGTTTCACATTAAGATAATGCAATGGTGTGCTTTCAGCCGAGGCTGATGTAAGAAAAAATGATAAAAACCTTTCCACCCCCTCTTTTTTTTCCTTTCTTTCAGTCTCTCTCTCTCTCTCTCTCATACACACACACACACCACTCTCCAAACCCATGATGTAATTCAGTTGTGTTTCTGTTTCTGGTTTTGAACTCAGGGTGGCGCTCTTGCTTTGCGCGTCCTTGGACTCGGCGGTGTCACTGAGTGCACTGTGGCAGGAAGAGCATTACATCACCCCCAGCCTTTCTCTCTTTGTCATCATCATCATCACCACGCTTCCTTAGACATGCCCCTTTTTCACACACACGGTTTGAGGTGTGAGAGAGATCAACATAATGCCTAGCTGATTGCTCCTCTCTCTCCTATATCTTCTTTATGAAATGACATTTAGGACATCATACACACAGACATTGGTTCAGTGATAGAGATGCCTTGAGATTTTTTTTTGTTTCTCAAAGCAGCTCATTCTTACTTGCCCTCATGCTGAAAGGTGAATGGTCTTTCATGCATTCAGACACTACTGCCTAACAAAAGCATCTCAGAAACAGCGATTGTGTTTGTGAGTGTGTGTGTGTATGTGTGTGTGTGTGTGTGTGTGTGTGTATGTGTGCGTGCCCGTGCTTGCGTGTCATCATTAACAGTCTAAGTGGCTGATGGGACTCTATTAAATCTCCATGGCAATGAAGTAAACACATCTTACCGTGCGTCGCTCATCCAGCTTCTAACAATTCCCAGCCTGCACTCTGCCATCTGTACACCACTTTCAGAAATCTCCAGTTTGGTTTTCACACTTTAGCGTGCACCAGACAAAATGATTTTCAGTGTTCATACTGACAGATCAGAGTTGTTGGAAAGGCAGAGCACAAAAGCAATGCAATGGTTTAGAAAGTAAGAGTGTTTTTCCAATAAAATAGTAGGTAGATGTTTTGTGCTGCACACATGCTTTGTCTACCTGGCTTTCAGTGATTGTCTAACTGTGGCAGAAAAATGTGCTGTGCCGGTTCATTAATTGTATTTTTATGAGGACAAGTAACACATTTTGACATTTTTATCCATTTAACAAAATGTGTGAGTGACTAGAATGTGGTTGCAACAGTCACACTGGCAAAGAGTCATACAGAGGGAAAATGTGTGATCTCTCTTAAGAGAGATTATGCTGTTCCATGCATTTTTGTAGTATGGCTGCACAATCATTTTTTAATGATCACAATAAGTTTTTGAGGCAGCTAATGAAGCAACACTCATATATATATGTGTGTGTGTGTGTGTGTGTGTGTGTGTGTGTGTGTGTGTGTGTGTATACACACATGCACTGGCCTTCTAATAAAAAAATTATATTCTTCCCTTTCAAAATGTAGTGATGCTTAAAACAAATGTAACTGGTTTTGAAGTGTAATTCAACACTATAGAGTGAAATGTAATGAATGCGAAACCTTTTGCCTTTAACACAGCAGCGCAGATTTACGATATGCTTTTCATTCATTTTTGGAAATAACTTATGTCCAAACCCTCCCAGCCCCTTTTTCAAGCCTGCAAACAACTCTGCCTTAATGACACTGCATCACCGAGACAAGGAAGACATCAGCGTGATCGCACATTTCGATTGGCATGTGTTTGCACTTCAATTGAAATAATTTGCGGAGGAAATAGCACAGTTAAGGCAAGTGTGGAACAGATGGCAAAAATGTTAAATGAATGTAGGGCAAAATCACCCAATCACATCAGGTAAATGAAGTCAGAGAGGCAGAGAAAGATGAAAGAAAAGTGTGTGTGCGTGTGCACGTGTGTGTGTGTGTGTGCGTGCATGTACATGATTGAGAGACACCAATAAAGAAAAGGAGAGAGAAAGGGACGGAAGGAAGGAGCGAGAAAGAGAGCTCAGGAGGAAATTGGAATGGCACTGTCTGAGTCTAGTAATGGCAGAAAAAGATCAGAGGGTTGTGAAGAACTGTCTGGAGGCCTCAGACAGCTTTTACATTTGAGGGTTTTTTTCTTTCTTTTCTTTTTTTGGTTCCTTGTAATAGTCTGATAATGTTCAAATAATCCATTAAAGTCTCCTTGCCTCTGCCCTCACGCTGCTGTTGAGAACCTGTGTGTGTGTGTGTGTGTGTGTGTGTGTGTGTGTGTATGTGCGAGAGAAATGGAGTGAGAGACAGAGAGAGAAGGGTGTGAGATGGAGTTTGTCATTCTTCAAAGAAATTGGCTGCAGACAAGTGGTACAGTCCGACTATCTAATTAGATCATGGGTAGACTGGTTTGGGGGGGGGGGGCGTTGGGCGGTAATGCAGAGAGAGAGTAAGAGACTTTTTATTTTTAGTTCTCTTCATGACACTTTTTTTTATGTAGCTTTAGCAGACCATAACGAAACCATCAAGTCTCTTATTCCTTGTCCACTAGCGGTCAATCTAATGGCTATGTTATATATTACATACCGCGGCTGTAACAGGCAAGTATTAAACTCGTTTCTGCCTTGTTGAAAATCAAAGCGGTCCCACCCATTACCACCAGCCTGCTCTCACAAAGATGTTGTATGAACTAAGATGAGTGAGGGTGATTTTGCTGAGTTTCACGCTAGCTAACTACAGCAGCCCGAGCATAGCTGGTCACAAATGTTCATGCCAGTGCTGGCATTGGACCTGCTTGTTGTTGCAGTTTTAACAAAAGCTTAAAATTCCATGGTTTGGGTTAAGCCCCTTAATTCTTTATCATACCAAGACATTTTGGACAATCCTATGCTTTTGGACAAAACTTTGTGGAAACAGTTTGGGGAAGAACCTTTTCTAAGACATGGCTGGATGAGTTAAGTGTGAAAGAACTTGTCTGGTCCACACAGAGCCATGTCCAGGAAGAGTGAGTGGAAGCTGTTATAGCTGCATAGGGGGACCAGTTCCATGCAATGTCATGAAAGTCCCTGCTGGTGTAATGTTCAGGCGTCCTAAGACTTTTGTCCTTTTAGTGTATCATCTGTTATGGCAAAACCTCAAGGTGAATGGACCAATATAAAGTTATTTCTGTGAGCTGAAAGGTTTTGTTCAGCAGTTATATGCGCTTGTAGTGACTTAGTCTACAAGAGTTTGCTAAGTTTCTGGTGAAGGGCATAAAAACACTGGATGTTTTGCATTTGTATTATAGCTTTTATCCCATCATCTTTTGGAATAAGTTCATCATAGGAATCCATAAAACACACTGAATGCATCAGGAAAACTTTTTTTTAATGATGATGCACATGTTTCATTCCAGAGTAAACTCTGATTCCAATTCCAAGCAAAGAAAAGATATCTGACAGATAATCATACAATGTTATGAATCCTGACATATGAATGTGGTCAAGGACACAGGACTTCAGAGACACAAGATATCAGTTTAAAGAATTCACTGATTCTTGGGAATTTGAATAAAACCAGTTTTAATTTTGAAAATAAAAAATACTTAGATTACAAAATCTGAGGGCATATCATTATAGACCAAAGTCTTGGCTGTTCAGCAATGCACCGGTGCAACCTCCTCATCGTGTATTTTTTTCATAAAATAGATGTTTTTTCAGTAATTACTTTGTTTTTGTGAACACCAATAGATACAATAAAAGGCAAATTATTTTTTATTTATTTGGTCTAATATGTATTGAGTTTTTAAATCATTATCTGGCATCCTGTGTACACAGATATGCTGTTAAATGTTGAATTTTCACTTTTGTTTATTTTTTATACTGTTGTATATGTACTCCTTTAAAAGATCGAACAGTATATAATGTTTACTTTAAGCGTAAAGAATATTTTTTTTATTTAACAAACATATTTTTGTATTTAAGGGACTAGTACTTTAATAACTCAAAAGCACTGAAGAAACACTGTAAGCATATTCATTTAAAACAAATAAAATTCCCTCTGACGGTGGTCAATAGCTTCTTACTTAACAACTTTAACTATTTGGCCCAAAAAATAATGTCCTGAGATATAGGATGACATTTTTCAAGGAACACAGACCTAAGGTACAATTAAGCAATATCAAATGTTCAGAGTAAAAAATAAAGTCATTACCAGTAGGAATAATGCATGACATCATCTTAAACTGTCATCTAGTGTCCACTACTCATAAAATAATGCATTATATTCTTATGTAAACTGGACTGTATATTGGCCATGAACAGATAAATAACAGTTGTGAGCACTGTGGCAAGCATTCAATAAGAACCATAAGTTAGATTAATAATAGGCTATCATCAATAAAAGTTGCCCATTATAATCATCATAAGTAAAAAAAGAAATCGTTACCAGTAGCAATAAGATTCACCACTGACCTCATATTTAACAGTCATGTAGTGCCGCCCACTCATTAATAAATATAGATCATATTCTTCTGTAAATTCTTCTGATTGTAAACTGCATATTGGACTGTATATTCCACTGATAGCTGCTGCCTAGCCATAACTTCCTAAAATACATAAAGCCAAAGTTGAGTCTAATGACTAAAAACCTACTCTTTCACATGCATGAGTTGTTCACATTAGCCATTTTGTTTCCCCTCTTTTACTAGCTACTTCAGACCTCTTCTTAAAAAGTATACATTTAGGTCATAATCTAATTTAATATTATTTTACAGAAGTGACGGTGTTGACGTTATGGTTGTGACAGTAGCAGTGTCCAAAAATATGAACAGGTTTAAGAGAAAATAGAAGACTTACAGGAGCTTGAGTGATCTTACAGCCTGAAGTAGAGCTGAAGGTTTGAAAATGGGATCCTCAGGAATATAGTTGATCTTGTGTTTGCATGATTTTATTGCTTTTTATAAATATCTGACGGTGGTGACGAAAATGTGGGACACGTTTTGAGTAACCACAAAGTAATAGTAAATATTGTTCAAAACTCACTGTTTGTAGTTTTTAATACATAATACAATGTACTCTTCCATGTGATAAAGATATTGTTCAATTCAATAACTTTTTTTTTTGTTTTTGCCAACATTTCAAGAATCAGTAATCCTTTTGTGGCCTTGGAAGGGTAGTTTTGGGAATTTTACCATGTGTGGTTATTACCGCAGTGTATGAATTACAGAATACCACCAGTTAAGATTTTGTTTTGCAGATACTAAACAACAAATTTGCGATTTATGAATTTGGCTGTAGACTTTTTTCCTGCAAATGTTCCTATTTGAGTTTTCATATCATTTTATTATTTTAAATATAAAATAAAAATAAATATAGTATTTATTCTTTTATTTACTATAACATGTAAATGCTGTCAAACTGAAAATTTATTTCCTTTATATCATTATACATTTTATAGAAATGGTATAAAATGACTTTGGACAAAGTCTTGTTGCGTCAGTTTAAGTGAATTTAAAAAATATCTCATTCAAAATGGCAATTTCACACAAAAGATTTTAACACAGCAACATTATGGTACTGTATACTGCACTGCAGTAGCCCAGCTGAACTGCCCTTTCTGGAATCTTTTGGGATAGACTTGAGATAGACAGCAGACAGCTCATTAACACTTGCTTTAAGGTTATTGTAGAGTGTTATTCTAAATCAAAGTGGCCACCTGCATTCCAGCCATGCCCCTGCCCCTAAGTCCACTAGCCCCTCACCAGCATCTGACAGATCTCATTCCTCACAGCCCACAGCCTGACACGGAGAGGCCAAGTCTCTTTAAAAGTCAAAATAGAGGACAGACAGAAAACTTAAAAATAGTACTTTAAGCAAAGAGTCATATAATGCTAACAAAAGAGGTATTTTAGCATTATATGCACATAGTTAGGCTTGTAAAATGTTTACAGTAATTCGAGTGGAGTTATGACAAGGAACGTTAAAACTTTGTGCAGATTTGCAAATCTGAGAAAACAATCTTATTTATTTATTTATTTATTTTATATGCTATATTGATCCCAGAGGAAATTACTTGAGTCCTTTGCATTTAAGCCTTTCACCTGAGTGAAGCAGTAGGCTGCCGGCAGTGGCATCAGAGGGCAGTGTGTGAGGATGGTACCAGTGGTGCCACTGACACTCCTGGGATTCAAACCCACAATCTTCCGATTGCAGGGGCAACTCCCCAACTACCAGGCCACCAGCCGCCCACACAGTGCTCTGGTCCGACAGAGATCTGATGAACTACTGGGACGCACACGGCATATAATGCATATAATTGTTTTGGGAAGGGCTTCAGAATGAATTAATTAATTTTTGGTTTGTTCAAAAGCAGCCATGGCTCACTTTTCCAGAAAGCTGCTTTGGGGCAATATCTGTTAGGAAAAAAATAGAACCAAATCAAACTGAAATGCATTTTGGGCAGTGTAGTTATATTGCTATGTTATATTGCTTTATCTCTATATTTAAATAGATAATTTAGTTTTGGGAGTCTGTGCCCACTCCTGAAGCCTCTTGCTTCCAAAATAAAAACATGGTTCTGGCAATCGGAGAGGGGGGATTAGACAAGGCATCAATATTTTTGTCAGTCTGTATACATACATACATTTGAATTCACAAGGATTTGATGTTCGGTACATTTGGAAACAGCAGCAGAGGTGATCCTGGATTGACTAGATGTGTTCTTTGTGGCTACAAAGACTGACTGCGAAAACACTGCAGCCTCAGTTAAGAACACAAGCAATAATTTCTAATCCCCATGGGCTACCGAAGAGAAAGCCCCCACTGTTTACACACACTGCTAGATGAGGTATTTATGGATTATTTTAATAAAGCAACAGCCTCCTGAGGCCCTGTGTCGTTCAGCAGTACCTGCATAAAGCTACAAATAGAACGACTTCTGATTGAACGTTTCTGCTGTGCTTCATACATTTGAGGAGATCTACTGCCATGCATTTATATTTTTTACAACAGGGGAACGGTAATGAAACCACTGGGAATCAATTACTGTGTCTGCTTGACTTTGTCTCTGCCTGCCGATGTGTGGCTCTGATATGGAGGTGATATGTGATGAATATGATAATGTATAAATGTGATCAGAATTGAAATGATAAAACTGCACCTGAAACTGAAGGGCTTCTACCATTCAAAACACAGATATCCAAATGCCAAAGAAGTGATTGTACAAATGTTTATTTGTAAAATAATACCCTTGCTATCTTTGCCTTTCTTAGTGTCCTCAAATAATTAATTGTGAAAATGTAGGAGAGTAATTGCAATTGCAGCTGAATCAGAAATAGGAATGACAAGTAGGTTTAAGACAACAAATAAATAGTAATCAATATTCATTCCTGCATTCCTTAAATCCTTCACTGTTACATTTTTTACAGATTTTTTGTCACGTACAGAATGAACTCAGAATAAGAAGTGGTTAGTAGGGTTTCAATCATCAAAATTCAGATTCCCTTAAAAAGCATCATGCCACATAGTGCTACTATTGTGCAATGTGGCAAATTTTGGAAGTTAATACTAAGCTTTGCCAGCTTCTATAGGTGAGTATCGTCACAGCTGCGGGGGTGACCCACTGCCGTGCTTTTTCCCAAGGAAAATAGGCAGACAGGCAGGAATCCATAGTGTGCATCCTTTATTCCAAACCGTGCATGAACAGAACAGGACAAGGGTAAAGGGTAAAGGGTGATAAGGGTGATGGACTGACACAGAGTGCATACACAACCGAACTTAAATACACAGAACATGACAGACAGGAACCAATCACAGAACATAATCATGTGACAGAACCCAGAACAGCTGAAACCCAAAACACGTTACACGAAGCAGACTTGGAATTCAAAATAAAAGTCCCTAAAACCCAAACCAAACATAACAAAAACAGTGACCCCTAACGGTCACTGGCCAAGCCGTGACAGTACCCCCCGCCCAAAGCCACAACACCGGGGCGGCAAGGCCCAAAAACAGGAACAACAGACAAACAAAACCCCACCCCAACACAAAACAAAAAAAGGGGGGGAGGTGTGGGGGGAGGAGGGGGCAAGGACGACACCCCCATTCCCCACCCGCGTCATACCCCCACTGTCCTGGTCCGGGCTGGCATCCTCTCAGCCCGGGCGACGCGGTTGTGGACCACTCTCCGAGGGACCCCACAAGGTGGTAGCCCCGCCACCGGGTAGGCCTTCCACTGGCAGGGTGCTCTCTGTCCACAGTCCGGGCTTCGGAACCCCAGCCCTACTGAGCACCTCGCCGGAAGCCTCCTTGCGGGCTCACCGCTGTCGTGCGGCATGACGGCCCCTCCGTGGGCCTCGGCTGGGCGTGCACCGCGCCCCGTGCCCCGCGCTGTCTGGTAGGCAGGCCCCTCCGTGGGACCCGTCTGGGCGCGCACCGCGCCCCGTGCCCCGTGCTGTCTGGTAGGTGGACCCCTCCATGGGCCTCATCTGAGCGCTCACCGCGCTCCGCTCTGTCTGGCCCCCCACTAACCTCCCTAGTGGTTGCTCTAATCCCTGCTAACCCCCCCCGCCCCAACACCAGTACTCCCCCCCAAAAAAAAACATGAGGATGTCCCCTCCCCTGATGGCGCAAAAATCCCCTTGTTTACTGCTGCTAGCCTCGCAGTTATGTTAGCGGCTACCGCTAAGCCTGCTAAAAGCCCGGTTAGCCAGGCTAATTCTTGCTCCTCACTAACCCAGTGGGCTTCTAGGCTGACTGGAACTGTTTCTGGTCTCGGCAAGGGGATTAAGGGGACCTGAAGCTCGCCCTGGTATGGGGCCTAAGAGATCGACCCAATCCCCTATCTCCGCTAGCTGTCCTAGCCTGCTAGCCTCCTTGCTAGCTGGTCCTAGCTTGCCTATAAGGGCCTTCGACCGGGGCTTTGGTGTCGGTGGATGCTCTATGGGGAGCAGCGGGGACTGTGTTGGTTGGGATGGAAGGTGACGGAGGCGAGGAGCAGGTATGGGATGTGGCCTGCGCTCCTCTTCCATGCTGGGCTCACCGCACCTCCCCATGCTGCCCTCGTTCACTGGTGGCGTGGGGGAAACCGCCTGCTCTGGTGGCTCTGGAAACGCCGTCCTCACTGACGGCTCAGGAGATAACGCCCTCTTGGACGGCTCAGGAAACGCTGGCCTCTCGGAGGGCAGGGGAAGCGCCGTCTTCTAGGATGGCTTGGGAGACGACGCCCCCTTGGACGGCTCAGGAAGCGCCACCCTCTCCGGCGGCATGGGAAGCGCTGTCCTCCGGTATGGCTTGGGAGACACCACCCCCTTGGACGGCTCAGGAAGCGCCGCCCTCTCGGACGGCAGGGGAAGCGTCGTCCTCCGGGATGGCTTGGCGAACTCACCCTTAGGTGACTTGGCGGGGGTCGCGGAGGCCCTGCCTTCAGGTTCAGGGAACGAGGCTCTCGGGACCGACCGAGGAGAAACCTTGGGAGGCGGAACAGGAGCGAGCTGGAGCGGTGGTGAGTCGGAGGCGACTTCAGCTTCTCCGGGCAGTTCGGGACCGGGTGGTCGACGGACGCCACATGGACCACCACGTCTCCGTCTACGCCGAGCCACAGGACTTCCACCCGTGGCTGAGTCGGAGATGCAGGGGTCCATGAGAAGCTCCGCCTCCATGAGCGGGGATCTGTCGGTCCGCCCGCACCACAGAGAGCTCTGGACTACCTTACCTTACACCCCGTCGGTTCCTCTGCGAGTCCGGTCCCACCGTCCTCACACCAGCTGAAGCCCTCCAGCATGGTCACGCTTTTGTCCCCTCGCAGCAGCGCGGCGACGAAGTCCTCCCAGCTTAAGGGCTGGGAGGGTCCCGCATCATTTGGGCCACTGCGAGAGCCTCTTTGGGATGGGTCACCCCCGCAGCTGGGCTATTTCCCATGGAAGACAGGCAGGCAGGCAGGCAGGCAGGCATCCATACTGTGCATTCTCTATTCAAAACCGTGCATGAACAGAACAGGGTAGAAAGGGCGATGGACTGACAAGGGGTGTAACACAAGCAGAAACTCAAATACCCACAGAAATCAGGGAAACAAACACAACATAGGTGGGAACAGAAAACAGGCAGGGAAAACAGAATGGGATTTCAAAATAAAAGTCACCGAAAATCAACACAAAAGCAGTGGCCTCTAGCGGCCACTGACCCAACCGTCACAGGTCCGACCCGATAGGCTAACCTTTGCTCCCCATGTGCTTGAATTTACCTGGTTCACATCAATTTCAGTTTTATTCTTTTCATACCAAATATCCAGCTGTCAGAATGTAGGTTACACCGCAGACAACAGAGTTCAACTGGATATTGGTTGGGTGTGCAATACAAAAAGAAAAACCTAGAGTTTTAAGCCAACTCACTCAGGTATAAATTGCACTGGTAGAATAAATATGAAAATACAAAATAGAAATTGCACTGGATTTTTACAGTCTATTGCACAGTGTGAGAAGGTTTCGCACATTACGGAGACATTGGAGATATTGCACATTATTGAAACATCAAAGTCATGTTCCTATAAGACAATCCTGAATAAAAGCTGTGCCACATTGTTAAACAAGGACATCATTTACATCAGGGTGGACCAGCAGCCTCAGTGGGCGAGAAAAACGACTGAAAACTTTTCAGACACAGGGGAAAGAAATGTGAGGTGTCCTTTGATAGTACATTAAAGCCATAACCAATATGGATTAAGGATGAGGCTAACAAAGTACAAATCACCATGTTCAGGGCACATTTCACTTGTATGTTTATGCATGTGAGACATAAAGAATCAAGAATCTTGAATCATCACCATATGTGGATCCAGGAAGTGGAGAGAATTCCAGTAAGTGTGAGGAAACTGTGGTCAGTTTAAGCCTCACTTTGCCTTTTGAAATAGAATATTTTACAATAAAGATAAAAATACAACAATTTAATAAAAATTACAATAAATATTCTCTAAATCTCTCACCCTGTGGAGAGAGCCAATCACAATTCAGGCACCGAGATCCCGCGGATCTTCCAGACACGCCATTGGCTGCGGAGAAGCGGTGTGTGGAGGGGCGGGGCTTGCGGAGGGCGGGTTCACACTAAAGTGCGGGTTAAGTGAGAACATATTCTGGTCGGACCATGATTAACCCCTGCTTAAGTTGCCATAGCAACATACCTCGTGGTAAACCAGTTTACCTTTCGCAGCACGGGTTAGTCATAAAGTTACTCTCGAACTTAGTGTGATAAGCCAGTAATCGCGCTTCGTAGTACAGGCCCCTGATAAAGCCGTGTCTATGAGTGTGTCTCACAAACGTAGGTTGTTCTCTGATGTCTCTGAAGTGGCTACTGTTGCTCTCTGCCACTCTCAGGAGTGCTGCACTTTAATAACCTTCAAGACTTCTAAGCCTTCAAAGACAAACATTTTAATTGGTTCAATTTTGATCTAGCAACCATCCAAAAACACAATGTGGGGGATTCTACTGATACCGTGTCAAGCAGAATACATCATTGGTACAGCTGATCCTAAGAGAAAGATGAGCGGTGTTAAATATTTGATAGTGGACTGTATTCTTAAAATTAATGATAGGGAGAAATGAATGGGAGGGGGAGGGAGGGAGAAAGAGAGTGAGTAAGTGAAAGAGAGAGAGAGAGAGAGAGAGAGAGAGAGAGAGAGAGAGAGAGAGAGAGAGAG
>JBBPDC010146835.1:0-22515 GCA_037974485.1 Hemigrammopetersius urotaenia
TCCTCAGCAAACGCTGGAATATAAGCAAACAGAAAACAGGAATGGAAACAGAAAACCAAAACATGGCACGGTTACGCAAGTCCAGGCCGTGACCGTGACATGGGGTGCTGGTCTTTGTGATGTGATTTTGTTTTTAAAAAAAAAAACAAGAAATGTCCTTCAATTAACGCTTGAATTTTGTAGATATTTTATTTAATGATCTAATCCAAAGGGTGGAAATAAGTATGGAGCTGACTGAGTGTATTGGGCGGGGCAGTGTAATCGAAGAATTCAGTAGCAGTGATGACTGTTAAACAGATGACATCTTTTTTTTTGGCAAACAAGTAGAAGGTCATACAGGGACATAATGCAACAAAATGACACCTGTACATGACATACAACCGAGACACTTAATAACCGTTGCAGAGGCTCGATAGTATTATATACATGTTGACTGAATTATGTAATTAAATTACATTAAACAGGAGGGCCGAATGAGTGGTGAAGTCCACGTGTGTGTGAGTGATTATACGGGCTAGGGAGATGGAAGCTGGATCACATGGAAGGGGGTATTTTATTTGTTTATTTATGTTTTAATGTATAATAATGATAATGATAATAATTATTATATTTCATATTATTTGATATAATTTGGATGGCTGGAACGTCTACCTGAACACCCAATGATGGTCTATGGTGCATGGCCCGTCCCTGCCCAATGTGTGTAATGATGAGATGACAAAGGGGAGGTATTGTGTACAGCTGCAAGCTCCTCGTCCTCATCAGGCTCTGGACCTGACTGCTGTTCGTCGTCAGGACCGTTTTGAGTGGGCAAATGCTCACATTCGATGGCGTATGGCACGTTGGAGAGGCGTTCTGTTCACGGATGAGTCCCGATTTTCACTGTTCAGGGCAGATGGCAGACAGTGTGTGTGCCGTCGTGTAGGAGAGTGGTTTGCTGACATCAACGTTGTGGATGGAGTGGCCCATGGTGGCGGTGGGGTTATGGTATGTTATGGACAATGAACACAGGCATTTTGAATGTGTGATGAGATCCTGAGGCCCTCTGCGCTCGATCAGGGGGTGAAAGCTATGTTTTTTATATTCTGAAACAAAGCGAAAGGCACACAAAAAAACAAATTAAGGATATTTGAGGACATTTTAAGGGGATATTTGTCCAGCATATAAGAATTTCTAGGGAAAAAATGGAGAGACGCTTGGGAGACGGATGCTGATTGGGAATTTATGACACTGCACTAAAAGTGTCTATAAACTGGCTGTGTTGTGATCAAACTGCATTGGCATTGTTTTGGTGTTGTTTTATTGTGTTTTGAGTGAGTTTTGTCAAATATTTGGTGCACCTGGCCGTATAGAACATTACTTTTTTATTCTTGAACTTCAATTTGACTTCAAACTGAACAAAAGTGAGCAAAAACAAAATTGTTGCATTTATATTTTGTTTAGTGTACATGCCTCACCTGCCCTAGTCTGTCATGTTATAGATGTAAGTTGAGTGCTTCTTAATGTGTAGTGCATTAAAAAGAAAGTACGGCATGTTGTGTAAAACCAGGAGTAGGTGCGGGGGCAGTTGCTGAGGGGGACACTGAAGCCATGGGTACCAGCACCAACGCTAGTCCCACCCAATATCCAGGCGAGGACTGGCCTGCCCAGGCCATCCCAGAGGCTCAAGTAGAATAGAATTAGGTAAAAAATATATATATAGAATGGGTGTTTTAAAAATGTGACTTGTCATTTTGAAGACAATTTCATTTCTGTCTTTATTGCTGTTTTTATGGTGGGATGAATTGATGCTTGGTTTTCATCAGTTTCTCCCACTGTGTGCCCTGAATCCAGTCAGTGTCGAATAGAAATGCACCCCAAGAGAGGTATACTAGCATTGACCTAAACACTGAGGACCCATATTTATCCAAATTTAACATTATTACTAGGCATAATACGATACTGAAAAATAACCTTTCTATTTTGCAGAAGTGTTTTTTTTTATAATGCAAGTCCCTTTTAGTGCATCAAATATACCACTGTGACGCAGTGGGATTTACCATGAACCAAAGAGAGTCCTTTCAGTTTTCAGTCTGTTTTGTTCCAGTCCCCTTCTTTTGTCAAATGGAGCAGCTTAGAAATATCAAAGACACTGGACGGACCCATTGATCTGCAACCCAAATAAAAATGGAGCAAACACAAATGTGAACTGAAATGCTGTGGAAAAATACTGAAAATCCAAAAGAAGGGTGGATGATTTTTTTAGGGCAAAACTCTTTTTAGGCTGTTTGAGGGGTTTGTTGATGTGTCTTGTGCTAAATAGGTCTCCCGCTCCTTGCTTCTCTCCCTCTCTGTTTTCAAAGCTTTCACAGATCAAAGGAAATAACTGGTGTGTGTGTGTGCGCACGTGTGTCTCTCTGTGTGTCTCTGTGTGTGTGTGCCCCCCCCCCTCTCTTTCTGAGCAGAGGTTCCAGCTTGAGAGGGTTCACCTGCAGGAGGTTAAGAGGTCCAGCTATGAACATACTAAGAAATGTGCTGACCAGCTGCTTCTTCTAGGACAGGTTAGAGATGCCACTCTACACTATGCTGTCACCACTACCAGTAATCACATCATACTGCCAAACATTTGTGTTAGTTGAGACATTTATAGGCCAAACTGATTATTCGTCTGTTTGATGTTTATTATACATGATTATTACCTTCTAACCTTTGGAGAGCAAATAATGGTAAAGTTAAAGTCAAAGTTATCTCTCTGTTCCTTCCAAGTATTAAACAGGGCTCCTGTGGAAAGTCATATAATGTCCTAAAATCAAATTTAAACATTTAAGAAAAAGATAATGTCTTTTTGGCATTGGCATAATGGTATTAATTCATTTCTGAGGTGCATTTTTCCTTTTTCTTAAGTTTAAATCTTTTAAAGATATTAAAAAGCACTGAATTAGATTTTAAAAATGGTCACTGGCCCTGGTAAACATTTTTATTAATAATCAGATGCATGTACTACAATGCTACAGAACATCAGCCAGTTATTAGTACTAATAGTAATTGTTCTCATAGTCACAGTTTGCTTTGTTATAATAACGTTTAAGGGCTGGTTGACATTACCCACAAACAAACATGCAATTTGCCAACTTCTTGTCCCATATCACCTTTTCATCTTTTTCGCTAAGACAGGCTGAAGTAGGCGTATATGAGAATCGCATAAGCTCCATGGAATTTGACATTTAATATGAGATTCAGGCGATTTTATCTCCGATTAAAACCCTGCTTGAGCAGATTTGGAGAAGAATAAGGTGCCCTTTGACTTTTTATTTGATGGTTTTTTTCATCTTTGCCGTTTTCTCTCTTTCTCACTCCCTTGCATCATATACACACTTGCACATCCATTAAGGCATGCACCTCGTAAAATGATCCTGCTTGCAATCCATTGCATCTTCTGTTTTTTTAAAGACAAATCAATGCCTGTGTGTGCAGCCGCATATATAATTAGAACTTTGTTTACAATTCAACAAAAAGTCAAAAGGGCACAAAGCACCTTTTTCTGTCTGTTGTTTCTTTAATCTGTTTTTATTTAAGGGTTAATCTAATCTGAGCCAGTTACAGGAAACCAGTCCATTTACAGGTGATGTCCCCCTGCTTCCACAGACAGACCGGGCTGTGCAGCTGCTGTTGGAGACGAGTTCTGACAACGCCAGCTACTATTGTGACTCACTTAAGGCCTGTCTGGTGACCACCATCCCCTCCTCAGGACCATCCCAGAGCACCATCAAACTTGTGGCAACCAACATGATTGCCAGTGGCAAGCTGGCAGGTACACAAATTTTGTACATTTTCTTTGTATGATACTTTTGACAGGTTATCAAGACTCTTTAACACATACTACATGTTTTTCCCACTGATCATTCTACAGATGCCATCCAGAGCACAAGTCTCCTCTGGGTTTCAGTTCAGTCTTTTAGTCTGTCTCTATTAACCTAAAATAGATCAGTCCTGCCCTCAGGCTAATGTAGAATCCTCTCTGAACTTCAGGCCAAGTTCTCCGAGTTCTCTCTTTCAGATATAGTTTTCTCTCATTGTTACCAAATGATCACGTTGTGCCCTCCTGAAGTCAGCCATCTCTTTTGTCTTGTCCACATTCAGAGACACCAGTCACTTAGCTGTTGTACCTGCTCTCTGTATTATACCTTATTCCTGCTGATCTCTGTAATCCACCACATGTGGGTTAGAACTGAGCATTGCTACACAGTTGGGGGTTTTCTGTGTGAACAGCAGATGGCTAAACTCTCAGCCCTGGGAGACCCCTGTGCTCATTGTGGTGACACTGGAGATTGCTTCTGATCCTGACTGACTGAGGTCCCCCTGTCAGGAAGTCCAGGATCAGGTTGCACAGGGAAATGTTCTGAACCAGCAGTTCCAGCTTAATTAACAGATGCTAAGGAATGAAGTTTATGAACCGCATTCTATCATGTTTCATTTTTATACAGATGAATGAGAGCCAGATGAAGTCTGGTGGTGATGGCATCATCCATTGAACAGTTGGGTAGATATGCTAATTGCAGGGGGTCCAGTGTGGGAAACGGTTGTGATTTTATGTGCCTAATAACAAGCCTGTCAAAGGACTTCATGACAAATGCTGTGAGTGCAATTGGACAGAAGTCATTGAGGCATGACACTGACGACTTCTTTGGTGGTGCTGGTGACTTTGAAGCATGATAAAACAATGGTAAAACAATGGGGATGGTGGTGGCCTAGTGGTAGGATACTTGCCTCTGGACCAAGAGGTCATAGGTTCAAACCATACCTTCAGCACGCCACCACTGGGTTCCTGTGCAAGACCCTTAACCCCAAATTGTTCCAGGGAGACTGCCCCCTGTAGTTAGGGAATGGAAGTCGCTTTGGATAAAAGCGTCTGATAAATGCCATGAATGTAAATGAGTGATCTATGGTCAGGCAGAGCACCTGGTCTTTAGGAGACAGGGTGGCCTTCCTCCCTGCACTGTCATTTTGTGCATCTGGGGAGGCCTCACTGTCACAGGGAGGTGGACGTGCTTTGTAGTTGGCCTGGGATAGGTTGGCCATTGCTGTTCTCAGGGAAGAGTTATCACCTGATCTGATGGCAATGTCCGGATCTAAGCAGTCATTCACGGCATCTAGTTAAGGCGGGTGGTGATGTCTTGAAACAGGAATGAGACCATAATGCACTCGCTGATGTAGTCTGTCACCGACGTTGTACGTGTTACCCTCCACATTGGTAGAGCTACTATAGGTTGCAGCTCCCTTAAACATTTTTTAAATCTTGTTCATAAAGGCCTTCCCATGTGATTCTACCCCATAAAGACTCTCTTTTCTTTCTCTCTGATTCGACCTGAGGAGGGTGGGTTAAGTCTTGGTTCCTTCCTCCAGCTGAGATTTTCCTCACCTCTGCCGCCTTTGGCTTACTCACTAGGAGCTCGGACCTGGACTCTGTCACAACTTGGTCGTAAAAAAAAAAAATTTTTTTTAGTATTGAATTTAGTAAACCTGTTGTATGGGTATGGGTTTTGTATTGTTCATACAAGTTTACAGCAAAGGTTCTACGCTACAATCTGAGGTTATTTTCCTGCTCTCACACACATGCTTCAGTTTTACTGCTCTGTTGAAAAAAAGAAAAACTTGGAGTTCTGCCCTCCAGCACCAAGGCTGAGTAGTACTTAGTTTCACTCATTTCAGAAAGACCCCCGAGAAAACACTACACTGCCTACTCAGAGAGCCCAGGTCAGTTATCCCTGCCACTCCACACACACTGAAAATATGGTGCCAAGCAGTGTGTGTGTTCAGCATCACCTAGCAGATAATTAGAGCAACCCTCAGCCCTGATCCCTCCACACACACACGCATGCATTTGTTGAAGGACTCCAACAGCGGTTGTTGGTAATTGACCATGCCATTGTGCTATTTCTTCCCCTGCTATCTCTCTCACCTGTTCTCTCTCTCCTATTCTCTGCAGAGGGGGTGCAGTTGCTGTGTCTGATTGACAAAGCAGCAGATGCGTGTCGGTATCTACAGACGTATGGGGAATGGAATCGCGCTGCTTGGCTGGCGAAGGTACACCTCACATCAGCGGCTGTCAGCCTCACAGGTCTACTATATGAGGCAGACGCTGCCAGAAATATTAATGGGGAAAAAGTCCGGCTGAATGGGTTCATGGGTACTTTCATACTGTGAAATAGACAGGACATGTATAACCTGATACAGTATTCATTTGAATCTACCACACTACAGCAAACCAGCCAAGACACATAGCATACAAATTACTGTCAGTGGTGGTATGTTGACATTGTCATCAGGTGTCCTTCAGGCTATGGCAACCTGTTTAATTTTTTGGTGCCAAAGGGTCCTCTTCCTCTCATCAGATTATTTTAATAAACCGCTTGCTGATATAATTGGTTCCAGGGGCATTGGAAGCTTTTTACTGTCTTTGAGGACGGGGTGTTGGGGTTGCACATGTCGCACTCCGCATTTTGTGTTTCTCCCTCATACATATTTTGCAATCTAAATTAGTGGACTAATCTTTAATTTTTTTGTCATGGTTTTGGCAAAAATATTGAACAAAATGCGTTTCGTATCAGTTCAATATGGAACACGGAACATTAAGTGTTGGAAACAGCACAGGGTGGATAAGGGGTTTGGACAAAACAAATGATTTTTACAATCTAATAACTAGACAAATAAATCCAAAGTTATCTGCTCAACATTTATTCAAAAGAACACTGAAGAACCCACTACAGATTATTGTTTAATTGTACCAGACAAGATGAATTACACAGTTGCTTTGTAATGCTTTGGAGAACCTTGCATTCGAGACAGAGATAAACGGTGTGAAGTTCTGCTGTTTTTTTTTTTATGGCAGTGCCTTTGTTCACCTGCCTGTAATATATCAGCATGTGACATCCCATCCCTCATAAATACTTTTACTGATACGTAGTATGATTAGAGCCAAGTGGGTGATATAGTCTTTTTGAAATCCTTCTTTCAAAGCGGGGCATTATGGGGGATATGAAGTGGATGAGGATAGTGCACCAGACCAGGGTTTAATTGAAAACATCTGGTGACTAGCCCAGTTATGTCCAAAGATGGGACATTGTTGCCCCTAGTCTGTTGTGGATCAGTTCTGCAGCAGTTGTTCACTGAGCTGAGATTGTGCGTTCTTTTTTGTGTGTGTTTTTTTTGGCTTTATTAGCTAGTGATATTTGTGTTCCTCACATTTGACAAAACTGTTTGTTCCTCTCTCCCTTTCTCTTCCTCAGGTGCGTCTAAATGCAGCAGAGGCGTCAGATGTGTTGAAACGTTGGGCTGAGCATCTCTGCTCTCCTCAGGTCAATCAGAAGTCTAAAGCTGTCTTGGTCCTACTGTCGCTGGGTTGTTTCCACAAAGTTGGCGAGATGCTCCACAGGTTTGTATCTCACCTCTATCCCTCCCATCCTTCCCCTCCAGCTTGATCTTATTTGCTGTAACAGGGCCCCTGATCCTGACCAGGATCTGCATAAACTACATAAGGTTCATCTAGGAGCTTGGCTTCTGTATTACATCAATTTAAAATCTCAGACCACCTTTTTCTCCATTTTGAATTGTTCATTCTGTTAACCACTGAGTCTCTCTTGATTTCCCACTGTACCTCCTTCATTTTCTTTTATTGCGCGTCTGTGACATTGTGTCCCACCTTTCATTTCTAATCACAGAGCATATCGACTGCTTTGTTTGTGTGTACTTGTGAGAGTGATGAAGAGGGTGAGAGAGTCAATGTGAAACTTTTGAGAGAAGTATTTTGTATGTTTATGCTTTTGTAAACTAGCCAACATGTTTCTCTAACAGCATGAGATATTTTGACCGAGCAGCACTCTTCATTGAAGCCTGTCTGAAGTATGGCGTAATGGAGGCCAATGACACCACTAATATCCTTTCAAAAGATGTTGATAAGTTGTATAAGCAGTGTTGATCTGAGCTTTTAAAGGTAAGGTAAGGTAAAACGATTTCAGAAACCAAGATTATGTTTCTAACTTTACAGGTTTTAACCAGTAGATAGTGTTGTAGTGAACTTCTTTTTGTGCATTTTCAAAACACTGTCCCCACCACCCAGTACACTACTAGCCTGTATAGGCATCTGCTCGCTGATCAGTATAAAGTCAGTTCAGCATTGTTTTGTTTTCTTAAAGTAATGATAACCAGTTCCTGTCCCACCAGCCACACTTTTTCCTTAACCCTCTGGCTTTCACATAAGCTAATAGGGGGAGCTTTCGCTGACTATGCCCGCCTGCTGCGATCCATGGGACTGAGAGAAGGAGCAGCACTGTGGGCCTCACGGGCAGGAGGGGCCGGAGAGGAACTTCTAGAGGAACTTTTTCAGAAGGAGGGAGCAGGATCAGACCTCACCCCGGGAGAAGAGGAGGCAGAAGAAAGCCTGGAAACCACAGAATGAGTGCCACCCCTAAAGGAGAAAGGAGCCATTTATATGAGCTATGGGAGGGTAGAGGTGAAAGAGGAATGAAGAGTAAAATTTCAGAAACAAAATATTACTAATATTCCATCTATAGAAACAGGCTGGCACCCTGTCTAGTTTTCATAAACACTCATTTTGGGTGTTAACTCTGTGGCTGGTGTGACTTTTCCCGAGCAGTAAAAAAAGAAAAGAAAAATAAAGCACGGGCAAGCTGTTGTCTGGTGTGGGTGTGGATTTGTGCATTGTGTTGGTAGAGAAAAAATATTACATCACCATATACACATCCTATAAAAGCATGCACTTTCACTATAAACCTCTCGTTCATTGCCTTGTATGGTAATTTTATCTAAGTATGTCTTGCTGTGAGGTTTTCATGTTATTCTCCTTAAAAGAAATTCCCTTTAAAAAGTTTCCTAAGTATTTAAATTTTCAGCAGCTCTTTGCGTGGCCTAGGGAACCCTTACAGTTGTGCCTGTCTGATATCTTTAGCTAACTGTGCTTGTCCTAAAATGGGAATAACTTGGGCTGAGATTTAGCTCAGAACTCACTCTGAGCATGCCGCTTGAGACATTCCAAGTTCCATTTTTTGTTGTTTTTTTTTTTTGTGACCACATATTATTGGTGTATATGTCTGCAGCAGATATCATAATGATGTAGCACATTGTGACCAAATATCCATGTTGAACATTATTAAATAACTGATATTGAAAAATAGTCTTTCATTCAAATTGAAGTATTCTTCACAAAATTCTTTCCAGAATGCTTTTTTCCCCCCAGAAAATCTGGAGGATGAACATGTAGCACCATGTTCGTAACGAGGTCCTTTATGGAGTAAAGCAGGAGGAGTGAATCACTGAGTTAAAAGTTTGATAAATATTTCAGTGGTTTCCCTGCTTTTATATGTCAGTATAAGGAAACTTTAAATTAGTTTCAACCACAGCATCTGATAACAGCATGCTGACAGGCCTGTTTGCCTTTTCACCTGATGCTAATTCTGTAATGCCATCTGTGAAAGGTGCTGTGCGTTTCTCTCCTGTGACACTGAAACGTGACTGAACCTATGAGGATGCATTTTCTCAGCCTTCCGTGTGTGAAACTCATTCATACCGTTTCCTCGTTCATCCTTGCATACCCTTTGCAGTGTTGCTATGGTAACCTGTGTCTGTTTCGATTGATTCCTCAGATAGATTACACCAGAGCTAGATGTAGCGTATTTCTTTATATCATCCTGTAAAACACAATCAAGTTACTGTTTTGATTTTTCTCTCACAAGTCTTGACAGAAGTCTGTAGTAAAGAAACCTTATTGACTTTTCTGTCCTGTGCTTTCTGTGTCGGAGTGCTTTTTTTAAGCAGTCATGCTTTGTGACAAATGATACAAATATTGACTATGAATATTAAAATGATTTGCTTGTCCCTTCTGTCATTATACTGAAAAATGATTCCTTCTAAATGTTTACAATGAATAAAAATAGATTCTTTGGGAGTGTATCAGATTATTATTGTGTGTATAGACAAAGCAATAAACATGTCTGCTGGGTCAAGACACTTTATGATCATTTTTATTCTATGTGCTACTGTGCATATCTTATCAAAACGTGCAATATCTGCTTTGGAATACATGACATCATAAGATGGGTAGATGGAGTTGGAGTGGGTGGAGTAAGAGTAAAATATCAAGTTTGTTTACGCTGTATTTGTCATTTTACTGTGTTCTCAGGCTCACTGTCTGTTAGAAAGCCTGTATATGGCTACACTGTCTCGGCGACTATTTGTTGTTTCACATAAAGAAATCAGATTGAATCATATTGTGACCTACAGAGAATGCTTTTGATGGTTCTTTCTACTTTTGTTGTCAGAGTGGTGCTTTGTTAACCAGAGCAAGAACTATCTTAATAAATTAGTATTGGGAGTTCAGGGTTTATACAGAGATTCTTAAGCTGAATTTACTACCTTCACAATATGTTTTACTACCAGCACGACTTCAAGCTTTAACTGTCGCAGCGTAAAGTGTGAAGTAAAGTATTGAAATATCTCGAATTAATAACATATTTCTCAATTTAACGAGGTCATTATAACTTCAACACTGGACACAAAAACAGGCCAACACACACACAGATCGAGAGAGAGCACCAACGAGAGCGAGCGAGACAGGTAGAGAAAGAGCGGCAACGAGAGAGAGAGAGAGCGAGACACACGTAGAGACAGAGCGACAACGAGAGAGAGAGAGACGTATAAGAGAGCATGCGAGCCTGCAAAGTACTTGCCTAAGCCAGTCCTTTAAACGTTGATTCCTCCGGCCAGAGGTCTGAAAACTTGCATTTACCCAGATCTGAAATACACTATTGGCGAACTCTCGCAGAGGTGAGGCAGCCGGGTACCCGGACTGATTCAACGCGCGCGAGGTCACGTGACATCATTCCTATCACTCAGGTCCTACTTGCAACAAAAATAAATTCACGCAAGTTTAATAATTTAAGGAGATGCACGTAAGTTGCACAAATGGAAAAACGCATAGGCCCAGTTGGATGGGGGCTCGAAAATCTCATCAGATGACGTTTACTACTTTTTACTGGCCTTAATTTGGCCCAGTTTAATTTACTACCCTTTACAACCCCGCGGCAACCATGGAGTTCCTTCTCATTCCAAAACCACTGCGTTCGCCCCCATCACACAGCCAAAACACATGGTTCTTAGTCACTTTCAGTGATTCAGTGCTGCAATGCCTTCCTATTCTATCGAAAATGGCTCCTGTGTTTTGTCATTTATATTTCTATGCACAATTATAGTGTCTGCATTTTTCACTTGAACAGCGCTTATTCACTATGGCCAACCACACTCTACTGGACTGGTTTATGTGCTAATAACGATGAGCTAGGGTTAGTTTGAGCAGTGCAACAATGGAGATGCATTTATAGTCATTTATAACATTTATAGTCTTGTTCTAATCTCACTAAAGTCAACTCAGCAAAGTTGGCAACCTTATGAAACTTTTTATATAGCATTAACATTAAATGTTTTACTCTTACCCAAATAGTAACAATACAGCCTGGCTGCCCGTGTGGTGATGGCCTAGTGGTAGGATACTTGCCTCCGGACCAGGAGGTCATGGGTTCGAATCCTACCTTCAGCACACCACTGAGCAAGACCCTTAACCCCAAGTTGCTCCAGGGAGACTGTCCCCTGTAGTTAAGGAATGGAAGTCACTTTGGATAAAAGTGTCTGATAAATGCTGTAAATGTAAATGTTAAGTGTCCATTTGTCATACATAAACACACCACAGCACACAGTGTGAACAATGTGATATTCGAAACCATTCACCAAGTGAAGCAGCCAGGAGCACAGTGCCTGGGACAGTACCTTGCTCAAGGCCACCTTAGAGGTGCGACTAGCAGTCCTTGGATTCAAAACCACACTCTTCAGGTCACATGGGCAACTCCCAAGCCACCAGCTGACTACAAGAAGAAGGAGGTGATAGCAGGTTCCTCCTTCTGAGTGAGCATCCTAAATTTTAATCATGTATTATTAACCTCTTCTCCCTCCACAGCTGTCAGTGTAGCTTTATATGAAGTCAAGGAACTGTTAGGGAGGAACCAGTTTGGGAAAGGCTGGGTAGGTTAATCTACAACACACCTAGGGGTGGGCGATATACCGGTATACACGACATACCAGTAGAAATTTGTCAACCGATAGAGATTTCAGCATATCGTCTTTAGCGCGATAGAGATCAAGTGACGTTGCACGTTAGGTACTGTAATTTCTGGACTATAAGCCGCAGGTGTCTTAATGTTTAATTACCGTATATAAGGGTTCCTGCTACCACAGAGGAGATTGACAGAGATGACTATTTGGGAACGCAAAGCATCCCATTTATTAACATTTGAGAAACACAATAAATCAATCAAACGTTCACATCTTTGACATGGCGAACAGCATTCGTGCAGTGCACAAATAAAACAACCGCAGTTATAGTACCGTAGTAGTGCAGTATAACAAAAATCAGCACTTACAGCACTTAACGAGGCAATAAAGTTAAATGGCTCAATTTAATTAATTATTTAAAGTGCTTGCCTGTAACACGACAGTAAGGATGCAGTAACACAGTGCCGAGGCACTTTGTGTTTGTGTTTTCCTCCCGTCCTTCGCCATATCAAACTCGCTATAGGCTCCTGAGATGACCAAAGAGAAGACTCGTGATTGGCTGATAGCTTACGATTTTTCCTGTTTAAGGATCGCTCCTGGATGTCCTGGCGTGAACTGTCTGTCTCGCTCTTGCGCTTCCATGATAGTGCGCCCCTGGTGACCAAAAAATCCATAAATAAGCCACACCGTTGAATAAGCAGCAGGGTCCAAAGCAAGTGAGAAACAGTATGTTTTTTTTTTACTTAAAGTAATGCTGCAGTTCACAGTTTAAATAAAATTACATTATATAAAACAGTTTCTTTGTGTTTGAATTTTTATTTATGCATTTCAAGATACAAATTGCTTTATTGTGATATATATCGTTATCGAGGTAGAAAATTGCTTCTACCGTGATAGAAGATTTTGGTTATATCGCCCACCCCTAAACAAACCATTTCATATCAAATCACTCTGAATAACTTCAACAATTACAGCTCTGGAAAAAAAATAACAGACCACTGCAAAAATGTTCAGTTTCTCAGGTTTTGTCTTTTATAGGTGCAAGTATTGAACTGAACAGCTTTGTCTTCGTTTTTAAGAATTGCTGACAATATTTCTTCTAATTTCCAAATAAAAATATTGTTCTTTAAAACAAATTTGCCAACTGGTCACATTGCAAGAGGAGAGTGTTGATTATAGCAGTGTTTTTTTTTTATACTTTTCCTCATTAAATTAGATTTGATCACTAGTCAGTACCTCATGAAGCACAATGAGGTGCTTGTGTAGAAATTTCACAGACACTGGCATGTAATGGTTGTCATGCTCATGCTGATTTAAAAATATTTTGCAGTGGTCTCTTATTTTTTCCAGATCTGCATATTACAGAGCAATATTTAACAATCAGGAAATCTTTGTTTTTGAAAAATTATGCACTATAAAGAACAGAATTTAGCCATACTTCTTCAAAAAGAAGACACAACCCTTTTTGTAAAAAGGAACAATGCTGCCCTCTTGTGGACATAAAATTGTTTTACTCACATCACTACCATTGTTTAAGCTTCACTGCTCAGTTCACCACCGTTCTATGTAATCACATCTGATGATGATGATGTACATCTCAAAAACCTTGCACCACTTCATCTCACTGACATGCAGACAAAATTCTCAGTATTTAACCCATTCACAGTGAAGCAGTGGGCAGCCACCAACTAGATGGGCCCGGGGAGCAGTGTGTACCTTGCTCAGGGGTAATTTAGTGGTGCACTAGCAGTCCTGGGACTTGAACCCAAAGCAGTGCACATATCATTCTTTTTTTTCTTTTTTTTAAATGGCCCTTCAACATGAAGTAATGCTTGGAGGTAAAGGTGACCATTACAGCACCATTGCAGTCACATTTCAGCGCATTTACAATGACCTTACTGTGACATAACAGTGCCTTTACAATGCCATTATGGTGACTTTACAGTTACTTTACAGCACATTTACAGTCACATAAGGATGCGTACAGTCACATCACAGCACCATTACAGTATGACATCACAGCATATTTACAGTCACACAACAGTGCATTTGCAGAAACACCCCACCCTGCTTCAGGCACCATACCCACCTGTATTCAGGCAATATCCTTACACCTATGTTTATAGTGTGCCAGGCCTCAGCCAGAATATGTTGCTTTACCAAAACAAATATTTAGTCCCATCTTTGATAGCTCATATAAAATCAATAAATCACATTATGTAGGATAAGGCTTAAAGCTGAAACACACACACACACACACCTCCAAAGAAGAGCTTGGCAGCCAAGTTATTTCACTACATTTCGTGTGTGGGCACTATGCTAACTAGTCCACTGACAGGTTGTTAGTAAAAGTTACACACGAATAAGCCAGTAAAGGACAGCAGCAGCTAGTCGTGCCAAACACTGCTATACATGCCAAACACCTCTTGCAAAAACAGCTAAAGATGGTGAGGGAGAGTAACTTACCGCAGAGAGAGTATATTCCGGAGTGAGACGAATCTCGCGCCGACCCTTGACAACTCATTTAACGCCGTTAACAATTGGTCTGTTGAGGACGAGCCTCGCTCAGTGATTGGTGCTTATGTTGCTCACCTTTGATCAACATCGCTCAACCATTGGTCGGTTGAGCAGCGGATAGGGACTTGGAGGGGGAAACGCCTGGGAACCCCAGGTGCTGTAAGCTTTTCGGTCAGACATGTGTTTTCATTCTTTTTTCCCCTGCCCTGTTTCAGGCACCATACCCACATGTATTCAGGCTACATCCATAAGCCTATGGTTACTGGGAGCCAGGCCTGAGCCAGAAAGAGGCTTTTGGTCAAACCTGCCCTGGCTTACGGCCATATCACCCTGAGAACGCCCGAACGTTGGCAGCATCTGCTGGCCGTTTGAGGCATGACATCAGTAAATTGAAATGTATTTAATTTAGGATGGTTTAATTTTTAATTGAGACAACACAAATTAGGGGAGATAGATTAGACCTCATGAACCATTTATTTTGAAAGCATATAAAGGCATATATTTTAATGGATAAGATGAAATGATCCTGATATAGCAGTTTTCGTTTCCAACAGGACAGAACCTTTTCAGAAGATTAGGTGTCTTCACACAGGTCTTGTGCTGTGTTTGACCTTGGCTGATTCTCAGGGGGCTTGCTTGACGGTTCTGGAGGCATCTCTTGGCAGGCATTGAGGCATTACACCAGAAGGTTAACTTTATTTTAATACAAATATAAAATATAAAAAATTGTATTGTTTTTTAACAGCAGGTATTGAAAACAGAAACATATAATAGTGAGCTTTTCTTTGTATTCCACAGTCAGAATTGGTCCAGGCATGAGAACAGGAACATCAGAATTAGAGGTGTCAGTTGTTTTTCCTCTTCTCCAGTTCCTTGTACGCCATACTTTTAAAGTGCTCAAAACAATACTACACCTTCAAAACCTGGTGTAATTGATTTATTAGTAGCAGAGCAATATGTAACAATTTTCTGGCTGCTTTCCGACAATTTGTCTTTTGAAGGCATGTACCTCTTCCTTTGGCCACCACACTGAGGTACTTGGCAAGCCCCACAGGGCCTCTGGGATTTATTGGGCATGATCAGTTTGATGGTGGGTGCAGGGGGTGGTACAACAGGGACAAAGACAAAAGTGCAGGACGGCCCTGTAAACTGAACTGACGGACCCTGAATAAGCTGCATTTGGACACTGAAATAAATTCTGTCTCTGGCTCTTCAAAGCCCAACCTGTAAATATATGGTACACACAGGAGATCATGAGTATTCTTTTATGTGCATTTAACTGTTGCGCTCCTCACAATACATAAAGGAAGCGCTTGAACAGCCTACCTCCGCTTCTCACCACACCTTTTTCCAGCAACATGATGAGGCTCCTCGTACTTTATTAAAAACAGGTTTTCTATGATGTACAATTATGATGTGATAACTGTATACACACATTTCTTGTGCAGTCGATGCAGAGGATTTCTCCCGTCATACTGAGAATTTGGTTGCGGTAGACAGGCATCTTTTCCATCTCCATGATCAGGTGTGCACGCCTCAGCACGCGGTCAGATGGAGGGTGAGAGGGCTTGGGCAGACGCAGGCGGTTGCTCCCAGTGCTTCTACCAACCCTCCAGAGGGATATCGGCAGAGACACAGGGCTCTTGTTGGGCTGATGGTCCAGGCCTGTTGGCAGGTGCTGGCTGGAGTGAGTTCTCCCAAGGTGGTGATCTGCGTAGTGATGGACACCTCAGACTCGTCCAGGAGATTTTCTGCAAAACACACACACACACACACACACACACACACACACACACACACACACACACACACACACAAAAAAACACACAAATATTAAGTGCATTGCTTTAATGCTCTCTGTGAACTTCTTGTTGGACATGTCGCATTTGTGGCGGTTCATGTTGATAATTGAATGTTAAGAATCTGGTCAAATAAAACGTAATATGAGTTATTCATCTCTGTTAATTCACACACGCACACACACACACGCACACACACACGCACGCACACACACGCACGCACGCACGCACACACACACACACACACACACACACAACAACAGAAGAGCTGGGCAGCCAGTTTAATAGTTCTTTGTATAATTACAGCATTGTAGATTGACCAGCGTGCTGGTATATGATAGAATATGCACACATTTATCATACAAATTTATCAAACAAGATTGAAGACAAATCAATTTTCAAGTTACCTTAAACTGTCTGTAACCCATACAAACATCAGCAATTCATCTGAGGTCGACTATCAGTGTAGTTCTTGGCTAACAGTTAAGCAGGTGTAGGCGAGAGTAAGCCAGTAAACGATAGGAACAGCTAGTCGACAGTTTCCAGAGAGGCATTTTATCAAAATCAGCACAGTTATATATGCCAAACACCTGTCTTGCAAAAACAGCTAAAGATGATGAAGAAGAGTAACTTACCGCAGAGAGAGTATATTCCGGAGTGAGACGAATCTTCGCTGCAATCATTGACAGCACATTTAACGCCTTTAACGAATGGTCTGTTGAGGAAGAGCCTCGCTCAGTGATTGGTAACTCAACTTGCTCATCAGCGCTCAACCATTGGGCGGTTGAACAGTGGATAGGGACTTTGAGGGGAAAACGCCTGGGAACCCCAGGTGCTGTAAGCTTTTTGGTCAGACATGTTTTTTCACCCAATTCTCCAGAATTCTCAATGTTTTCATTCTTTTTTTCCCCACCCTGTTTCAGGCACCATACCCACCTGTATTCAGGCTATATCCATAAGCCTATGGTTACTGGAAGCCAGACCTCAGCCAGAAAGAGGCTTTTGGTCAGAGCTGCTCTCGCTTACAGCCATACCACCCTGAGAACGCCTGATCTCGGAAGCTAAGCAGGGTCGGGTCTGGTTAATACTGAGACTAGCAATATTATAGTGGATTTTTGTAAGTTTCAGTTTAATTCCTAGGAACTTCATTATTAATTGGATTGAAACGTATATATGTTATAATAAAACTGGTATTGAAACTGATAAAAGTATAATGGTTAGACAATTTTGGGGTAAATGTGGGGTGACCTATTTTCAATATTCTTCAAGAAAACTTTGAAGGTTATTGGACACTTATTTACAAGAATAGAGGTTTAGATTAGTATGATACTGAGTGATTCTTTGGGAAATGTATATGTTCTTTACATGTGACCTTTTCCAGATACCTCACTTGTCATCCTTAAAAGTGAAGGATGATTATTGGGGTTGAACTAGCAACTGCTAAGCTCAAATCATCTGAATGTTGTGATCACAAATTTAAAAACAAACAAAGAAGAAGATTAAATATTTGGGTAGAATAAGAATTTTGCCTCTGAAAAATAAAACATACATACCAAGAGGTTTTTGCTTATCCTTGGAGACTTGGAGTTTACTAGTTCATCTCATTTTATGTTTCCAGATTCTCTGCTCTTATTGTGTTTGAGCTATTGGATTTTATTTTTGAGGGGAGGTACTTCTTTGAATATTCAAATCCACCTGTTGTTTAGTGTTGTTTTGCTGAGTTGTAAGTCAGAAAGGGGGGATTGACAGAGATATTAATGGTAAAAATATTAGATTTATTTAATTAATGAATTATTTTTCTTCTTCCATTAGCTTCCATTATTAGTGTATATAATTCATCCAGAATTACTTAGGTGTAGGTATGTCTTATGTGCTGTATCTAAATATAGATACATGCGTCTCTGAACTTCGAGCAGAGTCAGCTACAGACAGCTGGAGAGGTGTTCTTAGGTCAGAAGGTCATGCAGCATGAACCTGAGTAAGCAGCCAGAGGGTACGTTTTTAGGAGAGAAGAATGTGCAGACACAGGGAAGCTGATCAGAAAGAACTTTCTATATTAGTTCAGTAGACAGTTAGTTGATGTGCACGGCCCATGAAGGTTTTTAGGGACACACATAGTATTTACACACACATCTAATGCAGATTAAAAAAGGACTGCTACCTTATGCTGAGTAAGTAATATCTGATCTATTGGGGAAATACCCCTTTGAAGCAGAGGTGAAGTTTTGATTGTTTAAACAAGTGATCTTAGTGGTGAGAGTGGATGTTACCTAAGAACGAGTGGGTATGGTCTGGAGATAAATTTCTGGATTATGGGTCCTGCCATCAGAACGAGTTTCGGGCCCCTTGCTCTCAGGACTATGAAGCTGTATTAAATAGAACAGCTCTGTCTCACCTATCTGACTGTCTTTGATTAAAAACACTAGCTACAACACCTTGTATATTAACCATTTCAAAACCACCTAGAAATTACACCACAGCAACCACTTTTTATACCATAGCAACCACCTCCTACACCATATCAACTGCATGGAAACTACTTAGCAACCACCTCCTACTCCACAATAAGCACCTAGCAACACCATAGCAAACACCTTGTATACCACAGCAACCACCTCCTACACATAGCAACTGCCTAGAGATTACTTAGTAACTAACTCTGACTTCTATCAACCAGTAAAGAATCACCATAACCATAAGCAACCAATCAGCAGGTATTGAAAGTATGTATGCATCCCCATATAATTTCCATAAAACTACTGAAAGATGGTGGACTCGTCTCTCTGACGATGTAAGAAGCAGATGAGATCGACTACCCTTTCCATGGAAAAGAAATAAACAGCTTTGATGAATCTTGACACTGACCTCACTGTTAATCAGAAAGTGCGGTTTCCACAACAACCACAACAAAGTTCCCTGTAAGCGCCTACTACACCATAGGAACTACTGTGTAACTACTTAGCAACCACATCCTACAAAATAGCAATCACCTGAAACTCATTAGCAACCACCTTCTACACCACAGCAACTGGCTAAAAACTACTTAGTAACCATCTCCTACACCATGGCAACTGCCAAGAAACAACTTAGCAACCACCTCATATACCCCAGCAAGCACCGAGCAACAACCTAGCAAACACCTTGTACACCAGTGCATCCGTATAGAAAATCCTTAGGAACCACCTCGGACACAGCAATTGCTTATAAACTACTTAGCAACCACCTCCTACACCATATCAAGCACCTAGTAACACCATAGCAACCACCCAAACCTCAATAGCAACCACCTCCTACACCATAAGAAAAGGTATGGTCAAGTATTAATGAGCAAAAATCCGTTGTAGTAGCCTAGCGGGTAAAACACTTGATATATAAACATGAAGTGATACAGTCCAGCACCATCAAACCACTGGAATGTAGATCACTATCTTTGAGCAGTATGGCAGGAAACACAATGGTTTATTTTTATTTAAAAGGCAATATCTGGTCATATGCCACCCTATATCATCCCTGACCTAGTTAATAATGGGAATTACTAGATATGATCCAATGACTCAATCAACTGTCATTGTCGAGTTAATACTAACCTGGGAAAATGAGCTTTTAGCGCCAGAGCACCAGCTAGTGGAATTTAGTACAGGACACTCGCTTGTGTCTCATGACCATTTTAAACTCTTATTTTCTAAAAAAACTCCACATAACCTGAAACGAAATCTAAAACTCTTTTTTATTTTCATTAATGAGGGTTACTCTCGATGTATCTTCAAGGTTGGCTGATGAGTGTGCTTCTGTGATGTGGATTCCTTTCTACTACTAAATTGAAAAGTCAAGATTAGAACTCACAAATGCATTTATTTAAAACTGAGGATTTTTTGCTTACATTTGTACAATAAATTACACAAATTCCATCCTTTGATGAACCTAATAAATATGATAGATCTTTGCCACATTCTCACTCTCTTACGCATGGTCTCAGAACATTTTTGTAAAGATCCATAAAACTTTACAGGTCATGTACAGATTGGAAAATACCTTCAAATCACATTTAAAAAGCCCAATACAAGCACAGTTTAAACAGAAATAAATGACGACTAAACAGGAACGATAAATCATGTAACAGTATGAAAAGTAAAGTAAAAACTAAGGTGTGCCACATTAAGGCAAAAACGAAATGAAGAGAGAAAATGACATGCTGTTACCTTCAAAATGTACACAGACACTACAGTTAAAACAGTAAAACTGTCTGTACAGAAAGTACATATTATTAACAGTGCAAGATATTAAATAGCTTGACTCAAAACACACCTCTTAATATACAAATGTATAACAAAGGCATACAATTACATACAAGTGCCAACCAGGACAGACCTTCAAGTTATGGTACAATTGGTAGGCTATACAAAGGAAACACTAGCGATGCTGTCTGTATTGTACACTTCTTTATCAATGATTTTTTTGGTTAATTTTTTTTTTGTTATTGTACCCTTTGCCCTGCCCAGAGTATGGCAATCTAAAGCAATGACTTCTGAAGGACAGAACTATTTCCCCCAATGAAATACATAATTTCAAGGAAAAATCTGGTCTATAAGAGCAGTGAGCACCATGATTAATTTGGCTGGGACTAAACTAAACTTATTTTTTCCCTAGAACAGAAACAACCTCCTGTACGCTGAACAAGTAAGTGTTGATTATAATATTACTGCCAGTAAGAAAGATGAGCAACACATCAGAGTCCTGCACAGGTCCACTTTTGGAGACTTGCACCCGCCTGCCACCACGCAGTACAGCACCACAACCACGCACTCACCCGTGATTATATCAAAATTAAATCCCGCCCAGGTCCATTAACATTCTGCCCTTGATAAATTACACAAAAATCAAAAGCATTCTAATGAAGAGCATGGCAGGACAGGCCTCCCAGGTGTTTTTGGGGAACATTAGAGGTGGGGGTAGATGTTGTTACATAGTATTACAGATTATTTATGGTAAGTGTGTGTGTGTTAGTTATGCTAAATAGTGAACGTGAGTCATTCTCGCCAGTCACTCTCCTCCAGAGTCTTCGCTCCGTTGTTGGAGTTGTGGAGTAGTACCTGCATATGACAGAGAGGGCGCAGTACTATCAAAAGTATGAAGTCTGTTTCGAGGCTGTTGGCTGAAAATAAATGGACAATTTGCTAGAACATAGTGTCTTCGCCTTTTCTCTCTCACGCTTGCTACAATGTCACCCACAGTCCCAGGTTTGAGCTGTGTCCTGGGATCACAAATCCAGCAAAAGACAAATCTCTCTCAGTGGCGCTCTCTGAACACACTGTGATAATGACAATTTGTACAAAATACATACATATTTTTGCTTATATGTTACTTTTGCAAGCTACAATACTGTTTTGATTGACCTGCTGTAATTAATTACCTACCCACAAAATTCCAGAACTTTAAAATCCGCCCGTTTCAGCAACTGTCTGCGGGGACCCGTCGGTACAGGACTCTGACACACACACACACACATGGTAGTAACATATAAAATGGTCACTTTCATTTATCTTTAAACAATCATTAGCCAACCTTACTATTCTCAGTACATAACTGTATCTTACTGCAAATACATGCCACTGGCCATGCCACTTTTGCTTTTCCTCAGCAAATAAGAAGTGCTTTTTTAAACCAAGGGACAGGAAAACGCATAAATGACAAAAAAGGAAGACATTATACACTAGGCTACATGTGGAATAAAGCAGATTCTGACACTGCAAGTGATATCCAACAAACATTTTAGGCCACTGCACTTCCACTGCAATACTGTTTATATACCCCATTCCCAGGGGTTTTGTTTAATATATCTCAGTAGTAAAATACATTTAGAGTCTTGGCTGCCAGAAAAGATACTAACTTCTCTCTATGTAACTGTCTATAATCATAACAGTAAGTTTTACTTTAGAAATACTGAAATCAACTTATTCATTTATATGCATTATTTAAACACCATTAATGGTAAACAGCCCCTGGCATGATGACTGTTCATGCACTCCTCCAGTCTCTTGAATAACAAGACAAGTATTCAGGGGACACTACAGGAGTTTAGACTCAAGTAGCTCATGATGGGCCA
>JBBPDC010146843.1:0-22513 GCA_037974485.1 Hemigrammopetersius urotaenia
AACAATATTTTTATTTGGAAATGAGGAGAAATATTGTCAGCAGTTCTTAAAAACGAAGGTAAAGCTGTTCAGTTCAATACTCACAGCTAGAAAAGATCAAACCTGAGAAACATATTTATTTCTGTATATCTGTATATCTGTCTCTAAATCTGTCTGAAAAGAAAGAGATTTAACAGAGACAGTGAAAGTGTATAAATAATAAAAAATATCTTGGGTGTTTCCTGGTGGGCTAAAGTGGTTAAACTCCCTGCGACTGGATCATTTACATTAAAACCATCTGTGTCCAACAGTGAGTGCAGCAGTGAACAGCCCTACAACTAAAACACAGAGAGACTAACTCTGAATTCTGCTCAAATCTCTGCTAAAAATAGAAGCTCTCACTCTACACTTGTTTCAGCACCGCATCCTACATGAATAAATCATTTCAGATCTCAGAGCAGGAGCAACTCTGATAAAGGGTTCAGGTTACAGACCTGCTGGGTTACGGACCTGCTGGATTACAGACCCGCTGGGTTACAGACCCGCTAGATTACGGACCCGCTAGATTACGGACCCGCTGGGTTACAGACTTGCTGGGTTACAGACTGGCTGGGTTACAGACCCGCTGGAATACAGACCCACTGGGTTACAGACCGGCTGTGTTACAGACCGGCTGGATTACAGACCTGCTGGGTTACAGACCTCTGTGAGGGCTGGTTGGAAAAGTCTCCCGGAGATCTACCGGCAGTCACGGCTCGGAACGTCCGTGCTCTCGGGACCGCCATGCCGGTTTTGTCCGGGGGAGGGGCTGGCCACTGCAATGCCTGTTGAAAATTATTGTAGTCTGCCAGCAATTTCTGTGAACCTGGCATTTAAGTATTGATACCAGTGCTAATTGATATCAAACTCAATACTAAATTTTATTATCGATTAGTATCTGAGAATTGATTTTTTTGACAACCACTAGGGTTGTCAAAAAAATCAATTCTCAGATACTAATACTCAGATACTAATACACACACACACACACACGCACTCACACACACACTCTTACACACTCACACAAGTTAGCTGAAAGTTTGGTTTGATTTGCCAAAGGCATGACTGTTTACTGTCTTTTTCTTGGTGAATGTTTAATGAAGATGCACTGTACACACACACATATACACACAAACACACGCATATACACACACACGCACATATACACACACACACACTCGCATACATATCTGTGAAACAGAACCATGAGGGCTTAAATGTTTTACTGCAGCTGTGACTGGTGACAGTGTAATCAGTGTTATGCTTTTTTCATGCTGGTTTAGGGTTTAAAGCAGGATGAACACTGACACACTTCACCCTGGATTACCCCCTCCTGCTCCCTCCACCCTGTCCCACTACCAGCCTGATGGACGGTCTTAAAGGGGAATGCTGCCCATTCTCCACCATTTCCTTCTGTGTTAAATGCTCTCTTCTGTAGAAACAGTCAGAACTGTGGAGGTGAATGGAACCAGACGTCTGCCTCTAAATGCTTTAGGCCCTAAAACTAATCCCATTCATGGTGGTGGTGGTGGTGGGGTTATATAATCATATTGTAAGGGTAAATAACCCCCCAAATAATCTGATTTAGTTCAGGTTTGTCATTATTTTACCATCTTTGGCATCCATATAAACACTCAGACACTGGGAGCCTCACTGGAGGTCAACAGTGTTGGAGACGTCTGGTTCCATTCACCACCACTGTAAAGAAACCTGAGTCTCCACAATTAACTGTTTTACATCAAACCTGCTAATGTCATGCAGAAATGTAGAAAAAGCAGTGAAATTTTCCTTTGAATTGCCCTCCAGTATGTGTTGCGTGCTGAAGCAGCGGGTGACGAGATCAGATTTTGGGTTTTAAATAATAAAACGCTTTCTGTGGAGTCGGAGGCAGGGCTTAGTCCTCCTGCTGAAAGCAGAGAAACAGGCCGGCGGTGTTTGAGGCCACTGGAGTGAGAGGGATTTCTGCATGGTCTGATTTCCTCTCTTCAAATCCCTTCACTCCCCCCCCCACCCCCCGCAGCCTGCAGGGTCTGTACAGCTGAGGCTGGAGCCGTGCTGGGAGACGGACCCGGACCCTCGGCGGGACACAACGCTCCACACAGGCTTGGAGATGGATGTATGATATTCATCACTGGGTTTTCTGGCTTCTACAGCTCAGAGTTTCGGTTTCTGCTGCTTATCATTTGTCTTGATTTGATCTGACGCCCCATGACGACTGTTTTTTGTTTTTTTTTTGTTTATTTCCAGCAAGGACTGGAGTCGAACCTGAGCAGCCTGATCAAGAGAAACCATGAGCTGGAGGGTCTGATGGGGAAAATGATCCAGACCTGCCAGCATGTCGAGGTGAGAGAAAGAACACTTTTTGGTTCCTCACTTTTCAGCTTTATCTCCTTGTTTCCTCATCATTAGGACGACTCGCAGTGTTTACCTCCTGTTTACGGTTTAATATCTGTATATTTGTTAAATTAATGAGCCTTAGGATGAAGTCACTGATGTTAAGACTGATATATGTAAATGAGCTCTGTTCTGATTGGTTGTGCCATACAGTCACTTAGCATGAGTGGGCGGGGCTAAACTGAAGACAGATGAGTGTAAATACCTTGTTTTTTGTGACATCACACAAAAATGGCAATTAAAAATTGAGCAGTAAACCATACCCTGTCCACTTCTGATTTAAAAAATGTTTCCATGATATCAGCCCTTTAAACACGACATTAATAAGAGAAATGCTAAAAAACCTTTGTTCTGGCAATAATGTGTTTTTATATGGCAGATATAAACAGATATGAACACACACAGAGATTAAAGACATTTTTATTGCTGTTTGGGTGCTGGTGTAGAAGCTAATTAAGCCGCGGCCACATTCGACAGTGATGGTCTGATTTGTGACTCAGCGCCGGTTCATTCGTGGCAGTGATTTGGTTCGCCTCGCCGGTTTTGGCGAGTGTGTAAGTGTGAGGTGTGTAAGTGTATAAGTGTGAGTTGTGTAAGTGTGAGGTGTGTAAGTGTGAGGTGTATAAGTGTGAGGTGTGAGGTGTGTAAGTGTGAGGTGTGTAAGTGTGAGGTGTGTAAGTGTTTAAGTGTGTGTCTGTCTCTGGGTTCAGAGCTGCCATCTGTTTTCAGATGAATGCATCCCAACAGGAGAGCAAACTGTTGGAGGAGTGTGATCTTCTGATCGACATCATCCAACAACGGAGGCAAATTATCGGGGCCAAAATAAAAGAGGGAAAGGTACCATTAACACACTAATACTCACATTAACACTGTAAACCTAACACACACCACTAACACAGTAAACCTTATACACACTGTTAACACTGTAAACATACACACACACACCATTAACACTAAACCTAACACACACCATTTACGCTGTAAACCTAACACACACCATTTACACTGTAAAACCTAACACACACCATTAACACTGTAAAGCATATACACACCGGTAACACTGTAAACATAACACACACACCATTAACACTGTAAACCTAATACACATATTAACACTGTAAACATAACACACAACATTAACACTGTAAACCTAACACATTAACACTGTAAACATAACACGCACACACCCCATTAACACTGTAAACATAACACACACCATTAACACTGTAAACCTTATACACACGGTTAACTTTGTAAACCTAATACACACCATTTACACTGTAAACCATATACACACCGTTAACACTGTAAACATAACACACACACCATTAACACTGTAAACCTAACACAGTAACACTGTGAACATAACACACGCACACACACCATTAATACTGTAAACATAACACACACCATTAACACTGTAAACCTTATACACACCGTTAACATTGTAAACCTAACACACCCCGTTAACACTGTAAACCTTATACACACTGTTAACACTGTAAACCTAACACATTAACACTGTAAACCTAACACACTCCATTAACTGTAAACCTAACACACACCATTAACACTGTAAACTTGACATACACCGTTAACACTGTAAACCTTATACACACAGTTAACACTGTAAACCCAACACACACCGCTAACACTGTAAACCTAACACACACCATTAACACTGTAAACCTAACACACACCGTTAACACTGTAAGCCATATTAACACCATTATCACTGTAAGCCTAATACACACCGTTAACACTGTAAACATAACACACACCGTTAACACTGTAAGCCTAACACACACCGTTAACACTGTAAACCCAACACACACCATTAACACTGTAAACATAACACACACCGTTAACACTGTAAACATAACACACACCGTTAACACTGTAAACCCAACACACACCGTTAACACTGTAAACCCAACACACACGTTAACACTGTAAACATAACACACACCGTTAACACTGTAAACCTAACACACACCATTAACACTGTAAACCTAACACACACCATTAACACTGTAAACCTAACACATCCCGTTAACATTGTAAACCTTATACACACTGTTAACACTGTAAACCTAACACATTAACACTGTAAACCTAACACATTTACACTGTAAACCTAACACACACAGTTAACACTGTAAACCTAGCATACACACCGTTAACACTGTAAACCTAACACACACCATTAACACTGTAAATCTAACACATACATTAACACTGTAAACCATATTAACACCATTAACACTGTAAACATAACACACACCGTTAACACTGTAAACATAACACACACTGTTAACACTGTAAACCTAACACACACCATTAACACTGTAAACCCAACACACACCATTAACACTGTAAACCTAACACACACCGTTAACTCTGTAAACCTAACACACACCGTTAACAATGTAAACCTTATATACACCGTTGACACTGTAAACCTTATATACACCGACAGAGGGGTGGGGAGGGTTTATGCACATGACTGTGACAGAGATTAAAAGCTCAGAGAAAAAGTCACTGTCCATCAAAACCTCTAAAGCACATTAGCCCTCAGAACGCAGAGGGTGTTTCTACCGTTTCTGCACGATTCACTCTTTTCTCATATTTACAGCCGTAATTAACAAATATCTCATATCTGTCTTTCAAAACCACCCAACCAACTTGATAAAAACATTCTTAGAATTTAACCGACTATTTGGACACAACTGACAACCCCCTCCACCAAAAAAACAAACCAAAATCTGAACATTTTTTTTCTCAGTTTTTACCTTAACCCCCCCCACCAGCTCGGTTCTAAGCATATCGGTGTGTTTGCAGGTGATCCGGTTGTGTAAGCTGGCGCAGCAGATCTCCAGCTGTAAGCAGTGCGTGGAGAGGACCTCCGCCCTCATCACCCAGGCGGACCAGGTCCTCAGAGAAACCGACCATGCCCGCTTCCTGCAGACGGCCCGCGGCGTCTCTGAGAGGTCAGTCAGGCCAAACCAACAGGTGCGATGGGGAAAAGTGTCCGGGTTTAGTTTAGTTTTACTGTGTAGTTCTACAGTAACCTGTGCGCACCACTGGAGACCATCTTATTCAGGCTAAGCACCGGAGGGCTGAGGACTGAACTATAAATATGTCAAATAAAACAAGTTTCCTTTATAAGATGTGCAACAGTGCATACCTGACACGGGCACAGTCTGGTAATTCACATTCGAATTACAATTACAGTATACTAGGTGAATTTTCGTAGTGATGAATAAATTGATAAATGAATAATGGCACTCAAACGGTAAAAATACTGTATATTTTTTGCGTTATGATAACTTTAACCCTCTGATGCATGAATGATGACATCCTGAGTCAAGACTTTTTTACTCTTTTTAGGGCATGAAAAAAAAACAATTTTTTAATTTGATTTTTTCAGAAAGTTACAGAAATGTCCATAAAAGTGAACTACATGCGCTTAAGCACTCAACATAAAACAGTAATAACTTAAAGGAAGAATAAATCAAACTGAGTTTCCATGAGCGATTACTTCACTACTTGCTTTGAAAACCACTTTAAGATACTTTCACACACACACACACACACACACACACTGCATACACTAAGCACAAACTTCTTAAAAATATTACAAAATTATCATTTTTTACTAACACAAACTACAACCAATCTGCACAAGTGTGTATATTTTAAAATTTACATGAACTCAAAATGCACCGAATTGCAATCAAAACTGTCATAATAAGAGATGAATCAACTTCATGACTTAACAATACTTACAATGTCCATGTGACATCCACTCTGTTGGACACCTGCTTTACTACTTATTTGAAATAAAATTTAAAACTAAAAAAAAATCCTGCATATCATCACAGTATTTACCTCTAGGGTTTTCCTAGAATAGAAGGACTGACAGGATTTTCCAGCAGCGGTCAACAAGTGTGGCTGTCTGTCGACCATCTTCAATTCAGAGTGGATTCATTTGCAGTTACAACAACTAACCACTGAATGAAGCTCAATGGAGGGGGGCAGCAGCGAGCATTCTAACGGCTGATAGCCAATTCCACCATAGAAACCACTGCATTCAGGAGAAAATGACTTGCAAACAGCTCCACTGTAGTGACCGCTAAGAGGGGTCATTCAGTAAACACAGAGAATCTCAATATATGTACTATTGAATGATGGTGTATATACATGTGCATTTGTGTGTGTGTGTGTGTGTGTGTGTGTGTGTGTGTGTGTGTACAATACGGTGATTTAGAAAATTACAATTAAAAATAGAAAGAACAGTTTTTATATTTTTGTGAAATTCAGTGCTGCTGATCTGCTGGCCTGCCTGACCCCAGCTCTCCATCCTTTTTAGAGTTTCCATGGCAACGGCGTCCTCGCAGATCCTGATCCCAGAGATTAACCTGAATGACACGTTTGACAGCTTCAAACTGGACTTCAGCCGGGAGAAGAAGATGCTGGAGGGTCTGGATTACCTGACCGGTGATTAGAAACTTCATCCTGATAACCAGGCAAACCAGTCTGGTCTGGTCAGGTCCGGACAGGTCCAGCATGTCCTGGTCTGGTCTGTTTTGGCATGTCCCAGTCTGGTCTGGTCCTGTCCGGCATGTCCCAGCCCCGGTCTGGTCTGGTCTGGCATGTCCTGGTCTGGTCTGGTCTGGTCCGGCATGTCCCAGCCCCTGTCTGGTCTGGTCTGGTCTGGGATGTCCCAGTTATAGGAGAATTATGCTTTAGGCCTACTTCTCCCTCTTTGAGCTACTGCGACTGTTTCAGAGTTACTGTCGGAAGCGTCTGCTTGTCCTGGTTTTGGTGGATCCAGAAACTGAATGTCTGGATTAGCATGGATTTCTGTAAACCATCTGGTGTGTTTGTGGATGAGCAGAGCAGCTGAAGATCTGCGTTTTTCAGCACTAATCTCTTCTTCTGTTTCGTGACAGTGCAGTCACAGGCATGCATAACTAAATGACACGCTCTGCTAGTTCTGTCGCACACAGTTAGCTCAACTCCCAGCCTGCTGTTCACGAGCTTTCAGGACCGAGAACTTCACAGCAGTCAGAGCAGAGGCATTAGGACCAGCCTTCAAGTCCCTCTTATCCATCTTTTCTCTTCTCCTGCCTCAGAACAAGGTGTCTTCAGAGTCCTGCAGACTAAACTGTCCTGTTTTTACAGCTCCAAACCCACCGGCGATCCGTGAGGAGCTGTGCACGGCATCCCACGATGCCATCTCGGTCCACTGGACGGCGGAGGACGAGTTTAGCATGGTCTCCTACGAACTCCAGTACACGATCTTCACTGGCCAGACCAACATCAGCAGTAAGTGACTGAAGAACTGCAAGCCTGGACGCTGTGCAGGAATGATCACTTTCTTACAGTCACGGAAGGCCATCCTCTCAGTCCTTCCACACCAAACTAAGCCTTTAAAGTGGAGCAGATAAGTTATTAAACTACATCAGTATGATCAGTGATCCAGTGTTACAGAAGTACTGATACAGTGTTGCCAGATTTCTGATCTGAATGAAAAGAATTGTTATGAACTGGGAGGTGTTTGAGATGCTTGGGTGAACTGTGGTGGGTTTGAGTGAACTGTGAGGTGTTTGAGTGAACTGTGAGGTGTTTGAGTGAACTGTGAGGTATTTGAGATGTTTGGGTGGACTGTGAGGTGTTTGAGATGTTTGGGTGATGGGGTTTGAGGTGTTTGGGTTTGAGGTGTTTGGGTGAACTGTGAGGTGTTTGAGATGTTTGGGTGAAGTGTGAGGTGTTTGAGGTGTTTGGGTTTGAGGTGTTTGAGATGTTTGGGTGAACTGTGAGGTATTTGAGATGTTTGGGTGAAGTGTGAGGTCTTTGAGATGTTTGGGTGAAGTGTGGTGTGTTTGAGATGTTTTGGTGAAGTGTGAAGTGTTTGAGATGTTTGGGTGAAGTGTGAGGTGTTTGAGATGTTTGGGTGAAGTGTGAAGTGTTTGAGATGTTTGGGTGAAGTGTGAGGTGTTTGAGATGTTTGGGTGATTGGGTTTGAGGTGTTTGAGATATTTGGGTGTTTGGGTTTGATGTGTTTGGCTTTGAGATGTTTGGTCTGTTTGTGGTACAGGTTTGTGTAACTCGGCTGACAGTTGGATGCTGGTGCCAAACATCAAGCAAAACCACTACACCGTGCACGGCCTGCAGAGTGGCACCAAGTACATTTTCATGGTGAAGGCCATGAACCATGCTGGCAGCCGCAGCAGTGAACCAGCCAAGCTGAAGACTAACAGTGAGTTCTCTTGATTATGTTTGAAAGGTCATGTGTTTGACCTCAGAGCCTCAAAACATGCCCGTGTTTCCTTCACCAAGGGCTGGTACGGCTGGTGTAGGGCACAATGTACCACTCAGTACAGGGTTTGCTGATCTGAGACCTAAACAGTCTACACTCGTCTTATGATTAGTATATTTTATCCAAATCATGTTGCATGACGTCGCCTGATCTGCCTGTTTGATGATGGACGTGTCAGTAAAACTCTCAGACCAGAACACGAACATGCTTGAGGCTCAGAGGGCTTTCTTCTTCTACGCAGCAGCATTTTGCTGTAATTCTTATTGCAGCCAAAGGCCAAAAGTTTAAAACTGTTGTGTATCTGCAGGCCAGCCATTCAAGCTGGACCCAAAGTCAGCTCACAGGAAGCTCAGGGTTTCGCATGACAGTCTGACTGTGGAGAGGGACGAGACGTCCATGAAGAAGAGTCACTCTCAGGACCGCTTCAGCAGTCCAGGAAGCTACGGAGTCACCGGGAACGTCTACATTGACAGCGGGCGCCACTACTGGGAGACCCTGACAGGAGGCAGCACATGGTGAGGGGTCTAGATATTCACATATTCCAAGTACCCCCGCCCCCCATTTTCTTATGACAAATGGCAACTTTCCACTTCTCCTTAAATTAAATCGTAGATTCTGGGACCTCAGCTGCCACTATGGAACTGCTGAGCCACTCTAGGTGGAATGGAAAACAAAATCCAACTTCTTTATCATTTATGGTGGAACATGAAATTCTAGTAAGAAGCTTTCAAATGAAAGACCAACTCCAGGTTGGTCACTCAAACTCTCAGCAATAGACCCTGGAGTAGAATGTTTAGGGTAACAGACAGAATAACATTTTGTGGCCTGAGGATTAGCGTTGCTTGGTTACAGATTAGAGTGACGTCGTTCCATCTTCCACAGGTTCGCCATTGGCATCATCTACAAGTCGGCACCCAGGCATGAGTGGATTGGGAAGAACTCGGCCTCGTGGGTGCTGTGCCGCTGCAATAACTCCTGGGCAGTGCGGCATGCTGGTAAGGAGCTACCGGTGGAGCCTTCGCCCCACATGCGCCGCATCGGTGTCCTGCTGGACTATGACCTGGGCTCGCTGGGGTTCTACGACGCCGTGGGCACGCAGCACCTCCACACCTTCGACATTACCTTCTCCCAGCCCGTCTGCCCTGTCTTTAACGTCTGGAACAAGTGTTTGACTGTCCTCACCGGTCTGCCCATACCAGACCACCTGGAGGTCAGCGACCCACTGGCCTAGGGGATGCTGGGTAGCACAGTTTGAGCCATTTGACCAAACTTTAGGACCCGAATTAACCCGATTTGAAATGGTGGAGGAACACGTTCAGGGTGATTCGGATTGTTTGTGTTGTCCTTTCCTTTGGACATAAATTTACTTTATAATGCGTTTGTTCTCTGAGACGTGTCCTTCTGTACTGCGGAATCACTCCAGTATGAGGTTCTATTCAGCATTGTTACTATGACACATGCAAGATGGTGGGTTTTGCTTGGGAGGAGTGTGGAGTTTAGAGTATAAACAGGAACTCACTGTTACATCACGTCACGTACAGAACTGCCGGTACCACAACCAAAGTATCCTGAATCAGAACCAGGACAATATGAGGTTCAAACTCCACTGTGTGCTAGAGTCTGTGCATGAAAACACAGGTTGTTTCTAAAGCTCCAACACTGTTTTCCTCAAAAACACCTTGGAACCCCCCCCCCCCCCCCCAACAAACACCATTGTTTTCCCAAAGGCCAAGCATGGGTACTTTAAAAGCACAACGCGTCACATGACCGTGCAAACCCGTCCCAGTCCAGCAGTTTGGTGAGGAGCTCAGGAATATTAGCTTTAGTCAGTGGAAGAAGCACAAAAGCTCAGTGTGATGCACCTTTTACAGCATGATGGGGTTCTGGGTGGATCTACTGTATCTCATGTGGCAGGTTCAGTCTGAGCCCGATTGTCAGAGCTGCTCGGGTTCTGTTCGATTCCCGTCCGAGGTGTGTGTGGTGTACCCTCTGATTTAGCTGTCCTTCGTGCACTCTGTCCTGCTAAATCTCTCAAAATCTTTAATAAAAATGGTTCCAAATACAAGTCTGTCATTATTTCACTACAGTCCACACCTCTCACATCCATACAAGAGCATGTGATCATCTGAGAACCTGAGTGTGGAGAACCTGCCTAAGAGAACAAGAGAGAAACAGGAGGAACGCCAACTCAGGAGGTGAAGCTCTGGATTCTGTTTAGATGGTGTGTAGAGAAGCATTATGTAACAGAAGAACTCACTATTACATAAAAATTGATTGTTAATTTCTGCAATGGGATAAAAGATCATGTTGTTGTTGTTGTTATTAATATTATTATTATTATTATTATTATTATTATTATTATTATTATTATTATAGGCCCAGCTCAAAATATCACACCTCAGAGCATCCATCACATACATGATATCAGATATGACCCACAATCCTCTTTTACCTCACACTCCTTTATTACTTCACACTCCTCTTTTACCTCACACTCCTTTATTACCTCACTCTCCTCTTTTACCTCACACTCCTCTTTTACCTGACACTCCTCTATTATCTCACACTCCTCTTTTACCTGACACTCCTTTATTACCTCACACTCCTCTATAACCTCACACTCCTCTTTTACCTGACACTCCTTTATTACCCACAACCCATCCATCATATACCTTTGCTGTTCAGCTGGCTCCCATCTTCACCCGCATCTTCAGCAGATCCCTGGAGCTCCCCCTGAAGGACATTACAGGACACCAGCTGGGCCTCCTGCAGTTTGAACATGGGACTGCATTACATCCTGCAACATCTCGACTGTCCGGGAACTTCTGCCAGGATCCTGTTTGTGGACTTCAGAGATTTTTAGAGCTGATAGAACCGGTTTATACAGTCTGGTTCTAACACTGAGAAATGAGAGTCTGGAGAGACAGAGAGATCTTTAGAGGCAAAGAGATCAGTGTCCAGGGTGTGAGGGGTCTGTCATTTCTCAATGTTAGAGCCGGTTCTATTACCTCTAAAGATCTCTCTGTCTCAGAGTCTCAATGTTTCTCTGATTATGCAGATTATTTGTCTATTTCTCATCATTATAAACTGTATAAACTTAAAGGGAGAATATTTCATATTTCATATTTCAACTTTTCTGTGTACATTGTGTTAAACTGCAGCTTATAGATGGACTTAGTTCTATCATTGTTCTTGCTTAAGAATCCTCAGGATATCAAAATCAGAATCAGAAAACTTTACTGATCCCGGAGGTAATTGCTTTATATTAGATCATATTTTTGATTGCTGTGTCCATTACTGCACATCAATAAAACTGCAGAAAGTTATTAAATAAAACTCTGCAGAAACAGCTATTAAATAAAAGAGACGTTGAAAGTCTGTGATGTTGATTAATAATTCACTGATTTCATTAAAAAACTTTTACAGTAAAAAGGTGTGCGATTAATTTAGATTAATTTAGATATTAGATATTTCACATGACGCCCCTAATATAAACATAATGTTTACAAAATCTTGCTGTTCGTGTTTCAGTTTGATTCTATTTAAATAAATTATATTAATTTTCTTTTATATTTCTTTTTTAAATACCCGACTGTGAGAAAGTCCTGAAATATGCAGAGCTTGTATGAGCGGTGTTTAGTGTGTGTGTGTGTGTGTGTGTGTGTGTGTGTGTGTGATTTGCCCGCAGGACTACTCTACAATAAGTAATTATGTAACGCATAAAAGTACACACATATATACCGTTTATAACCGCGTCTCTGAGTGTATATGAATACTGTTTTGGTGATGTTGATTGTTTATATTTTATATTTGCAGTTTTTTTTTGTTTGTTGGCTTTTATTTTGTTTGTGACGTGGTGTGGTGTTTCCGCCCCTAGCCGGAAAAGCCGGTATGTTGTGATGACGTGCCCAGCAGGCTGAGAAGGATGATGATGAAGAAAGAGGAGAGACAGGAGAGACATGAGAGACAGGAGAGACAGGAGGAGAAGCTGGAGGAGAGGGAGGAGAGGCCAGAGGAGCGGAGCGCCTGGAGCGGCCTGACCGACAGACAGAGAGATTCTGTGGAGGAAATCCGCACCGCCGCCGCGGCAACGGAGCTTCCTAAAGAGGCGAGAAACAACATCCATAACACTTCTAATAAACATATAACGCCTCTAATAAACAAATCACACATCTTGTAACCACAGAACACCTCTAATAAATGTATTACACATCTTATAACAGTTCCAATAAACATTTACCACCCCTAATATACATATTACACATCTAATAACCACAGTACGCTTGTAATAAACATCTGCATCTCTATAAAGATCTACGCTTTATTAAATGTCTCTCTGGCGAGGACCTGCCCAAAGTGGCGAGATATAAACTTTAAATATACATAAATATATATCATATAAAGCATATCTGTGTTAAACATGGCTGTGTTAAACATCCCCCATAGAACACTGCGATAGTATCTGAGATCTTTGGATACTTCTTTTGAAGTTAGCCTGTTATTTTATTAAATTAGTCACAGTATTGTATAACTTGCACTATAATAATAATATTGTAGGACGGTACAGGAACTGTACTCCAAACCCAGACCCTCAACAGTAAGACAAATGTGAGCAGACTGTATGTGTAGATTCAGTTATTAACTTATATGTATTTTTTATGGAAGGGCAGTAAGTTTCTTCCCTGATTATTCTAAAGGTTTTTTCAGGGCATGTCCTGAAAATGTAAACATAGGTGTGGCCATAGATTAGCCCCGCCCAATCCCCCACCCTCACAGGCTCCTGGTTGTGTGGTTAATGCTCCTTTACTAAGCGCTCTGCAGGAGATCTGATGTCTGGTTTATCTCCAGCTGCCCATCGAGGATCTGTGCTCGATTTCCTCACGCTCCCTGTTCCCGGCGGCTGTTCCTGCGTCCACGGAGTACATCCTGATGAAGGGCTTCCAGATGCTGGACATGGAGGACCACCGGATAGAGACGGCTCAGCAGGTACAGGCCCGCTTCGCAGTGAGTTCTGTTCCTCCTGGTTTCGTGGCTCGGTTCTGCTGACCCAGGCTCTTTTTCTGCTGCAGTTCTTCTCCTGGTTCTCCAAACTGCAGGCTCAGATGGACCAGGATGAAGGAGCCAAGTACAGGTGCGCCTGTGTGTGTTTCCGTCTGGTTGAACTTGGATCTTTATTGGCCAGGCTGTGAGGTTCTCTGTAACTCCTTGGTTTCAGGAGAACCCGTGAGAGTCTGAGCTGCTATCAGACTCAGTGTGACTCCATCCTGAAGGACGTCTGTGCAGCGCTGGAACACCTGGACTCTCTGCAGAAGCAGTACCTGTTTGTTTCTACCAAAACTGGCACACTCCATGACGCATGCGAGCAACTACTGAAGGAGCAGGTGTGTGTCTGTGTGTGTCTGTGCCTCTGTGCCTGTGTCTGTGTGTGTGTCTGTCTGTCTGTCTCTGTGTGCGTGTGTCTGGCGTGTATCTTTGATTGTGTCTCTCTGTGTGTCTCTGTGTGCCTGTGTCTATCTTTGATTGTGTGTGTCTGGGGGAAAACTACATTATTTTATTAAATTTCTTTTGTACATTTTCTGTTTAATATTATCTGTGCATATAAACACTTCTACTGTAATATTTTCTTATAGTTATTCAACCTATAATTCACTGACGCTTACATTTCTGTAGTAGCCTATAATTTAATAGGTGATAGTGTTTAATATGAAATGATGAATACTGTAATGATTATACTTCATGTTGTAATGTCGTAGTGTGTATTTGAGTGTCAGGCAGGGAGGTGATGTTGGTGGGAGAGTTTGTCTGTTGTATTAGTGAATGTGAGATTAGGGCTGACTGGTGTTCCTCTCCTGCAGTCTGAGCTGGTGGACCTGGCGGAGAGCATCCAGCAGAAACTCTCTTACTTCAACGAACTGGAAACCATAAACACGGTATGAGTGGCGCTGGCAGACCTGAGGTGAGTTCCTGTTCCCAGAGAGTTTGACTGTGATCCCTCTCATCTTTCTCTTCAGAAGCTGAACTCTCCGACCCTCTCGGTGAACAGCGAGGGCTTTATTCCCATGCTGTCCAAGTTAGACGACTGCATAGAGTACATCTCCTCACACGTGAGTCTGGTGTCCTCGCCTGGGTTACAAAAAATGTTTTTGTAATCATCAGAAACCACAACACACTTCTAAACCAGGTTTTCATGCTGATCTCAGATCTGCTTTCAGTTTTTTTCAGTCACATCCACTTTCTGAATGCTGAGTAATATTAGATCTGCAAAAGACTTGCATACAGTTCTTATTAAAGCGCAGCAGCAATCAAGAACTGTTTCAATATTTTCAGTGTGAAGTCAGACAGGCCACACTGTGGCATAGATATAATGATCAGTGTCATTCAGCTCCCACTGTTTCTTCACAAACATTCAGCATATGATTATTATATGATCATTATACCAACCATCATGCAGTATAGCACTAGCTTCATCACAAACACTGTACCTGCAGGAAACACTAAACGCAGATCTGAGATCAGCATGGAAAACCCTACAGAACCCACAGAAACTCAAACATGATGATTCTGACCCGTTGACCTGTGGAATTTGCAGTCTTTGGTTGTGACATCCATAAACTCTGACAGAAAGGCAGTGTCTGAACACAAAATGCCATTAAACACATAAATCAAATTTAACCTGAAACATACAGACACGTCAGATCAGTCACATTCCACCAAAACCACCAGAGTGTAAAATTAAAACATAATTATTTATACAAGAAAGATATCAACTATACTTTTGATTCACAGTTTTAGACTCTCGGAATTCATATTGTAAATAAATGACCCAGTGAAGCGCTGCAGTGAGCATTAGAAGTTTTTCTGGGGGTTTTATCCCTGAGACTGTAAAAGTGGAATAACCGTGAAGCGGCTCCCCCTCTGTCCCCCTGCAGCCGAACTTTAAGGACCACCCTGTTTACCTGGCCAAATTCCGGCAGTGTCTGTCCAAAGCCATGCAGCTCATCCGGACCCACGCCGTCTCCACCCTGCAGAACCTCACCAGCCAGCTAACCAAAAAGGTCGGTGCGGCTGATTCTCCTCCTAAAGGCCTTCTGGCTGAAGGTCCGAGCCGGCCCTGTCCACGGCACCTTCTTGACTCTGAGTTTGTGTCAACAGGACCCAATGGGCGTGGCTAACGCAGACAACGCCTTTACGCTCTACTACGTGAAGTTCAGAGCAGCAGCACCGAAACTCAGGGTAAGGAGCATAAACCTTCACCTTAAATCATCTTTACATCTTAGAACTGTTCACCTTCACTTCAAACATCCAGTAGGTGTGAGGGAGCCTGAGGCGTGATCCTCCTCTGATACAAAATATTAACTAATGAAGAAATCACACACATAACGAGGCATCGTGGGTCTCACGGAAGCCGTGGACGATAACACTGAGGAGTTCAGGACTCCTGTAGAGAGCGGCAGTGAATAACGTTTGGTTATAACGTAGGCGAAGAACCTTTAGAGGGTGACGATGAGTAACATTTGTTTATTTAATTTGTGAATTTGTGAATTTGTGAGATAAATGTGTGATGATCCGTATGAAACTCTTTCCCTGCAGGCTCTGATCGAGCAGGTGGAGCAGCGCTCAGAGAAGATCCCGGAGTAAGGGTCTCATATATACTACTGTATCATATATACTACTGCAATACTGTCAGTAGTATTATTTCAGAGTGGAGTTCCACTGATTTTCCTAATTCACCGCTATTATTCAGTGGGTCAGCGTGGGTTTGGTGTGAACTTGTATGTTGTAGAGACTTCAGTGATGGTGGTGAATCAGTGAAGTGGCTCCTGAGTGTTTATGTGATAAAGGTGGAAATAAGAACAGATCCTAATCAGTTTTCTATGGGGACTGTTGACAGAGTGAGCTGTGTCTATACTACGCAAGCTGTGATGAATTTCACCTTGATATTTCAGTGACTTGTCCGGTTCACGCACATTTTAAACCTGTCTCGGTCTCTCCCCCGGACAGAGTGAGAAAGCGTGCCAAGATTCCAATGAGATTAACGGCGTTAAAAATATTAATCTATGCCCACCTCTAATTCTTAAACACTTCATTGGGGGGGATTTTAATGGTGAAGTTCCCCTTTAATATCTGGAATCCATGAATAATAAACAATGTCCTGTTTTCACACACAGGATTAATGTGGCCTCACATACAAATGAAATGTGATGGATTTCATTAATTCCAAGTTATATTTGTCAATGGAACTCTTTCTCTCTCTCAGGTATCAGCAGCTGCTGGAAGATATCCACCAGTGTTACCTGGACCAGAGGGAGGCGCTGCTGAGCCCCAGCATCAGCTCCACCATCACCTACCTGACCAGCCAAAGCAACAAAGACCACTGCGCTCTGGTCAGTGACTCTTATGGGCTCAGATTTTAATTTTCTGTGTTTCTGGAAGGCAGTAGAATGTAACTGTTAAGGTGGAACAGAAAATTCAAGTTTGAACGTATAGTTTGAATATTATTACATCCTTCCTAATGAGAGCGTGGGTGCGTGAACCCAGCGTCCTCTTCACCCACCTGACCCTGAAAGACTGCAGCCAGAGGCCTGGTGGGGTTTTCTGTTGGAGACGATTAGCTTTACAGTTTTTAATTCTTTTTTTCAAGCTGAAGTTGGTATAAAAAAATAACCGTAAATTAGTTGATAAAAAAATGAGTTCTAAACTGAAAAGCGAGAAGGAGTTACTCAGTCTTCTCGCCAGAGGTGTTCAGTCAGAGTTAAGGTAAGAGGAGAGAAAAGGTACCCGAGTTGTGATTTCTTCCCCTGTTCGTCTCTCAGGTGCGCAGCGGCTGTGCCTTCATGGCCCACGTGTGTCAGGACGAGCACCAGCTTTATGGCGAGTTCTTCTCCAAACCCACGGCCAAGCTGGAGTGAGTACTGAGCGCGGAGGGCCTGGGAGAGCGCCCCCGCTGGCTGTTTGTGGGAGAAGTGTGTGCAGGGTGGCTGTGTCTCTGAACCCTGTTGTTTGCCCTCAGTGAGCTGCTGGAGAAGCTGTGCCTGTCTCTGTATGACGTGCTGCGGCCGCTCATCATCCACGTGGTTCATCTGGAGACGCTGTCCGAACTGTGTGGGATCCTCAAGAACGAGATGCTGGAGGACCACGTCCACAACAACGGTGAGTCGGGACGCGTCTTCCGAAAGTCCTGCCGGATCAAGTTTAGAACCAAACAGGCCAATGGAGCCTTTCCACTAACACAAGTGGAATACATGTTTTTATTTCCATTTAGTTTACATATACGTATAAGTATATATATTTATATATTTATATTTGTAGATTATATAGTCTATAGTTTATATTGCACTGTTGGTGTAGTGTTTTATTCTAGTCTACTGTTTTCTTAATTTTTGCTGCTCTCACCTTTGTCCTGTCCACTTTCTGCTGTGACAAAGCAAATTTCCCATCGTGGGACTAATAAAGGTTTATTTTATCTTATCTTATCTTGTACCCGGGCCCTGCTGTCGGGCCCTCCTTAATGGCAGCAACAGAACTGGGCCACGACTGAACTGACATTAGTTTTTGATTAAAAACATAATGACAACAGACAGACACTGAAAAGTGCCATTTGACAAGCAGCACTATGAGCGCTACTATGTACTTGGATTGAGAAGTAATTTCCATGGGAGAAATCCGAAGGTGTACTATGACAAGTTAGCTGGGTTAAGTATTGTTACCGTGAGTAATCAAGAAAAGAAAAGAAAAATAAATTAAAGCCCACAATAACAAAAGTGGATCCGACAGAAAAATATTTACACTTTACATGGTTTTGACCCAATCATCGGCCATCTAATAGCTACTAATGGGCCAAGATACAGTTGATAATTGAACTTCTGTACCGCCACAGTACGATTTAGGTAGAACCGGGTCTTAGAGAGAAGTGCCTAGAGAGAAGCGCCTCAAGTGTGACCCCTAGTGGCCAGGTCTTCAGAGCAGGATCTGATGTTTACAGAAATGACGGAGCGCAGCAAAGACTTTATTAAATTAAATATTTACATGATTTTATTATTTTCCAGTTTAAGTTTTGTTTTAAAAAGTATAAAATAAAAAGAAAAGTGTCAGATTTTGTGACGAAATGCTCCTAAACATCCTCGAAGCCCCAGCGATATTCCATCATTAATAATCTGAAAATTATTAGTGTTTTACATACCCGGAGGGTCTCACTCAGGTCCTGGCTGAGCGTCTGTTATGGAGTCTGTAATACAGTTACAGGAACAGTTCAGGGAAATGAAACCACGCCTCACAGAACCCAGCTGTGCTCCAGCAGCCGAGAAGGCAAGACTAACCGTGAACACACTCCCAAATGGACATACTCTAACTTCACTCAGCTCTTCATTAAGGTGGATCAGACCCATGGATGTGGTTTAGGACACAGTGTGACTTAATGGAAGCTGCAAAAATGGATTAATAAGCAATAGATTATTAACATTTTTGAGAGATCTGTACAAGTGTACGTGTGTGTGTGTGTGTGTGTGTGTGTGTGTGTGTGTGTGTGTGTGTGTGTGTGTGTGTGTCACAGCGGCTCAGTTGGGAGCGTTTGAGGCAGTGGTGAAGCAGATGCTGGAGGACGTTCAGGAGAGGCTGGTGTACAGAACCCACATTTACATTCAGACCGACATCACCGGCTACAGCCCTGCACCAGGAGACCTGGCCTACCCCGAGAAACTGCAGATGATGGAGGTCAGAACCTCGACTATGTTCCTTTACTCCAGAATGTGGAGCACTTAGAGTCTTCTGTTCCATCTTGGTGCCACTAACTGTGTGTGTGCTTTGCAGAAAATTGCTCAGTCCCTTAAAGAAGAGCAGATGAGGATGACCTCACCAGACTCGCCCTTCTCTGACGTCCAGCTGGAGGAGCCCAGAAAGGTCATCAGCCCGGGTCAGATTTGAATAAGATTCGTATTTGGTTCTTGTTTGATTATTAAGGTTATTATGATTATCTTGCGTATTTATTTTCACATTTAATATTAATATAAATGTAATAATTACATGCCTTTTATTATTACTACTGATTAATAAAGTAATATATGTAATATAATTGTAAAAGTGCCTCTTTTTTATTATTTGGCCACTAGGTGGCGGTGAAGGCTCACGGGTCCCGGCCTGTGTTTCTCCGGCTGATCTACATGGCATGTGGTATCCAACGGTCAGGCGTACCCTGGTCTGTCTGTCCAAACTGTACCGCTGTATCGACGTGAGTACACACACACTACGCCTACACACATACACACACACACACACACTACTCCTACATACTCATCACTGATCATTTAGTGTTTACTGTGTGTAAAGGGTAAAGTTGTACCTGAGTGTGTCTGTACCTGAGTGTGTGTATGTGTCTGTAACTGGGTGTTTGTCTATAACTGGGTGTGTGTATGTGTCTGTACCTGAGAGTGTGTGTCTATAACTGTGTGTTCCGTGTTTCAGAGGGCGGTGTTTCAGGGTCTGTCCCAGGAGGCGCTGTCTGCCTGTATTCAGTCTCTGCTCAAGGCTTCAGATATCATCCAGAAGAACAAGGTGAGGCTGCGTTAAAGGGAGAGTCTGTCTGTGGGTCACTTTGTATCAGCAAGACCTTTGAAATCGAAGTGAAGTCAATTAGGTTTACTGTCGTTTCAGCCATATACAAAGTATACAGTGAAATTAAACCATGTTTATCCAGGGCTCTGGTGCAACACAGTAACAAAAACACCACCACAAAACAACTGGACAGGTCAGCATTTAGTGCATTGGACTTTGAAAGAATACAGACTTGTGACAGATACTCTGTTTCTAGCAGTGGAGTCATCAGAAAAAACAGAGCAGAGGGAGACAGCAAAAACTAATTGTGCCATTAATAGCAGTAGCAGGACAGAGAATGTTATTTACAGTGTGTTTGTGAAAAAAAATTAAACAGCAATGGATGATTAAAAAAGATTTTTAATTAAATGTTCCAAAATTAAACTAATAAAGAATTGTCATAAAGGAAAATACAAACATCAAAAATAAAAATAAGATGATCTCATAATGGCCCATGCAGGATTTTAATGTTCTAGAAGTGCTGACCATGCCCATCATGCACTCGCTGCCACCATGTGGTGTGTATGTGATACTGCAGTGCTGTACAAACCATGAAGAATTGTGTGTGTTACTGTGGAGTTCAGTGCAGGAATGAGCTGGTCTGATGAAGCTGTATCTGAGAGGTTGAAGCCTTTCAGGATCAAAGCTCATCCCCCAACCCCCCCCCACCGCCTGTGACAAATCCCCATAGACACGGGCGGCTTTAGCTTTAGCAGCCCAGCGCTCTCGGACAGCTGAGCCCCCAAAAACCTCAGAAAACCGAAATAACCCAGACTGTTCCACTGGCCCTGTGGCTTCTTCGGGCTCCTGGCCCTGAGAACCGATGGAGAAATGCTGTCTTTCACACACACACACACACCCTCTGTGGAGGCCTCCAGTATGCTACACACATTAAACATTATTACAGTCTTAAAAAACTCAGTGTAAACCATCAAATTGTAAATGAGATCTTTTTAAATTATGCAAATTAAGTTACTAAAGTTCGTGCTGCTCGGTAGTTCCTGTGGTCTCCCAGTGGCCAGACTGATTGATTCCTGGTGATTCCAATGATTCCTGGTGTTTTACTCGGTGCTTGCTGTGGTGTCCCAGGTGTGGGTGGCGAGGACGAGGATAAGGGAAAAACAGAAAATAATATGTGTTGCGGTAATGATACGGTCAAACACCTGTGTACCAGCACGCCATTCCCAAGCATTGTTTGAAATGAGTTTCTCTGACTTTCTGTGACTCTCCTGCCTTCACAGAGTCCGATAGACGGCCAGCTTTTCCTCATCAAGCATCTTCTCATCCTGAGGGAGCAGATCGCACCCTTCCATGCCGACTTTGCCATCAAAGAGATTTCACTAGACCTGAAGAAAACCAGAGGTGGGTCATACTGGAGGTCTGCCGTTTTCACAGGGTCCTATGGCAGCCTCAGAAACCACATACACATGTTGTGTTTGGTGCTGTTAAAACCTGTGAAGGCATACTTACACCCAGAAAACAGAGTTTCTTACTCACGTCTATACTCTTTTGGTCTAGTCAAGTTTCAGTCGACTAAAAGTCTGAGCATTTTAGTCTTATTTTAGTCAGAATTATCCACGACTATTTTAGTCTAGTTTTAGTCAATAAAAGTTGTCTCTTTTTTAAGTAATGCAGTTATATTTAACCCAGTCAATATAGTATAAGTATAGTAGAATAGACAAAATCTAAATTTTCTTTTAGTCAAACCTATTTCACAATTCAAACAAGGTTATCTTATTATTATATTACTGTTACCTTATAGACGCAAGAATACTGTACATCCATTCCAGACACGGAAGACTTTGAAGGAAATTTGAATTTACGGCATTTATTTTGCCAACCAACCATGTTAGAACTTATAAGTACATGCACATACATTTAAATAAAATAAATAAATAAATATCATCACATCACTAAAAGGTGCAAATAAAATGAAAATGTGTGTCTATTGCCATAAAACCCACATTTGTAAAACTACTAAAAGTCTTCACCCTCAGTGTGCTTGCCTGAACTTACCTGAATATTTTTATTCCTGAACAAATATAATGAACAGATCATTTTTGCATGGATATGGGAAAGGCTGTTTATCAAAATGCTGTGTGTGTGAGAGAGAGACTTTGTGTGTGTGTGTGTGTGTGTGTGTGTGTGTGTGTGTGTGTGTGTGTGTGTGTGTGTGTGTGTGTGTGTGTG
>JBBPDC010146863.1:0-12821 GCA_037974485.1 Hemigrammopetersius urotaenia
CTCAGCATAACGCTGGCATCAGGGCAACAGAAATCCAGAAACAGAAAAATAAACAAAAACCCAGAACCTCGGCTAACGCATGGTGACACATGGTTACGGAACTAAATGAAGAATCAAGAACCAAAGTGGTTCTGATGCACTCATGTGTTATCACTGTGGCCTTTCCCCCACAAAGCACAAGCACAAGCATGGTGCAGTTATACAAGGTTGTGCAATTTTGCTGCTTGCCACCTTAGAGTTTCAATAGAGCACCAGTGATCATTATGCTGAAGGCAGGATCAGTGCTGCTAACTGCATGGCTCATAACACATTTACAAAACATGCAATGTCTAGAATATTAATGAAATGTGCTGTTGTGTTGATTGGTGGGAGCTGGATAGACTACATCTAAAAACATTAGAAGCAGCTATTTTTTCCACTTACCTTCACTAAAAATGTGAAAATGGACTGAAACTTTTTGGTCGATTTTATGTCTTGTTTGGCAGCATAAAATAATTGGTGTCCCCGCAAAAGACACTTGAAAAAGTTGAGGAGGAAGTTTTGGGTACTTTCATGCATACCTTCTTGCATTCTGAAATGTTGACATGTTTCTAATTTCTTCTGATATTTCCTTTTATTTTAAAGCTTTTCTCTCTTATTTATTAGTTTTTTTGTGTGTTAATTCATTTATTCATTTAAATAGTCATGTTTCATTGATAAATTAATGTGATCATTGAAGTGAATCGTGCGATCTTCGGTTATTTTCAGGCTTCAGTCACAATGCCAGTGTGTTAGACTGGGTGGAGGGAAGGACGCAGAAACAGAAATGTGGAAATGCTTAGCAGAGTTCAAATTATACAAAAATGCAAACTAGAAGGTCTTCCTTCCCGGAAGGCGACTCTGCGGCAAAGTCCAAGTCTTTGACTTTCCTTGAGGGGTGGCGTGCCCCGAGACTACTGTAGAAAGGACGCTGGTATACAGATACTTTCTTGCTAGCCCCCAAGTGGCTGGCCTGCTTCAGTCTGCAAAACACAATAGCTATTAGTCCTTACTTGCTGTCCCAAAGGTACTCACGACCACGTCGTAGCGGAATGCGACGTGTACTTGCCACCCCAGCCTCCCAGTCCATCCACGGTAAGGAATACGGTGTCCATACAATCTCTCTCTTGATCGACTGGGAAATAAATACACACAACCCTTTCTCACACCAATCACACGAGGCAGACACTTCCTTTTCCTAATTACTACACACAAGACAGGTGAACTTGTGCAGGTGGGTCTGACAGCCCTCGGGTTGCCAGATCCCCCTGCACCACTCCCTCACATGGAACATTCATACTCACCCTATCTCGAGTTCTGTTACCCCTAGTACTCGGGCGAAGGACTACGCGGTCGAGACCGCACAGTTGTAACACAGTGCTAAATTCTTCATCTGCATTGATTCAGTGTACTTTGGGCTCTTTGAAAATGCATATTTAATAAGACAAGACGTGCAAAACAAACAGACAGACTGGATCAGTTTGCATGTTTTTTGTGGATGCTGTCAAATGTGCATGTTTTTGAATCAGGACCTTCAGCAGAAATGACTGTTTGTGGGTGTCATATGCTAATTATAGCAGTAATAGGTCTCAGTCATTAACAGCAGAGTGTTTCACAGTCAAGAGTGTAGATATTGCATTTACTGTGTATAGAAAAGTGAACTGAAGTATGCAAATTGACCAAGTGCAGCAGATGAGAGCGAGGAGTTTGGCTGAGACCATAGTTTGGTCAGATTGTGTGAGGGTCCACCAGGCAGATCTGTTCAGCAGTCTGATTGCCCATGAGGACTTGGTCTGGGTGCTCCATAGCCTTTGTGCAGATGGGAGAGTTTTGAGCAATCTGCATGAGGGTTAAGAATCCTGCATAGCAAGATGACTTGGGTAAAAAAAAAAGTACAGAATGGGTGTCATTTAAATAAAATTATGCAACGCAGAATCTTATTCAAGCCTAAAATATATTTAGGGTGAAAGTCTATGACCTGTAAATATGCTCAAGCATAAGTAAAAAAGAAATGCTGAACAGAAGACAAATGTGTCATAACAGCGGTGGGCGAAGTGTGGGAACATTTTTAAAAGAGATGGGAGAAAATCTCATGCCATTTCAGATTTGTAAGAAGTCTGGCTGCCACTATCAGTAATATTTATCATCAGTCTATATTTGATTAATCAAATAGTAACATATTTATGCCAGCAAACAAATATACCAGCAGTGACAAATATTTCTCAGGTCCAAACGAAAATGTAAAACTAAATGCTTTTTTTTTAAAAGAACGTAACTGATAAAGTATTCTGTGCTTCACTAATATAATATTATTTAAAATAACACATATGCAATCTACCTATGTACCTAATTCACTGAGCAGTCTTCAGTATTCAGTAGTCTGACGGCCACGATGCTCTCGATGATACCACTCTTGGTGAGGATGTCTGTGACTATTCCAGGTCACCTCATTTTCCATAGAAGCTGTTTTGTTTGTTTCGTTAAAGATTATGGTAATGTGTTGGAACAACTTGCTTACGTCTGTACAGACTGTTTGTGCCAAAATCCTGGCCAACCTATTATCATTCAGTGCTGATTAATGGCCCTCTAGTGGCCGACATCTTTGGGCACATGAGCTGTAAGCCTGGCTGGTACTCGGTTCCCGTAGAGAAGTCTACACAACTTTATCTGCTCTGCTTAAAAAACAGGCCAAGCAAGCCTGATTTCAATTATTGATATTCCACATTATTTAACCAGGAGTGTCTTTTGAAACCACCAGGAAAGCGCTGGGTGGCTTGTAGAGACCACACAACAACAACCGCTGCCATTCATTCTACAAACGGGCTGGTTCGTTTAGTGAACTGTAAATGAAACACAGCGAGGCAGATTGAGACAGTGTGCAGTAAGTGGAAGATTAAAACGGCAAAGTCAGTGGGGAACGTCTACAGGAAAAAAAACCTGCTGAAAGAAACATTAGGAAGTCATAACAAGTGGGCTGGGATTTTCACTCCACGTTCTCTGAGCAGCGTTTATCTGTGTAGCTCTTGTACTTTTTCCTGACGCAGCTATTTAAAGCTCCCGTCTCTTTTAAATTCATAAAACGCTACAAAAATGGAACAAACAAACAGCCAGCATGCGTTTGTAATCCGAGCAGGTTTTATGTCCTCAGAAGGATAAGCTTTCAACCTGGATTTAGGTGTTTGTTAAAGGAATACTTCAGTAAAAGTTAACCACAGTGTAACCTGGTTCTGTAGTTTTGCTTTGGATCTACAAAGCTAATGTAGCTAACAAGTAATGGAAGCATATGGACACTAATTAACAAAAGGGGCAAATGCTGCATAACTTCATTGTAGCAAATATGCGATACAGTGTCAGAAACCACATAAGCAAGAGATTAGAGATTATTTAACAACTCAACACTTTTTGAGATAAAACTGTAATGACTGAGGCATGTATACAAACCCCATTTCCAAAGAAGTTGGGACTCGGACTTGTTTTCCTTTTGTCTGTTAAATAAAGGTGAATTACCAAGTTACATATTTTAGTTTTTATGGCATTTTTAGAAAGTGTTTTTTGGAAATGGGATTTGTAGTTTGGATGAAGCTAAAATGCTTCTTTTATTTGCTAGCTACACTATAGGAGTGCAACAAAATACTTGGTGCACAATGTGATTTAGTTCATGAGACACAATTCAGTTTTCTCCCAGTGCTTAGAATTAAATTGAAATTAAAAAAAACAGCTGTGACACAATTTACTAATGAAGCTGGATCTAGAAGACAGGTGAGGATGAGGCATGACATGTTTGTACTGGTTGTTGTCAACCTGGAAGAAGCAGGCTGGAAATCAGGGCTCCATGCTGAAGTGTTTATTAACGCAAAAACAAGAATAACAAAAACAGGCACACGGGCCAAACAGGTACTAGAATGTGGTACAGGAATACAGACTGGAAAAACCAACGGGAAAATAGGGGGGCATAAGGCGATGGGCTGATAACAAGAACCAAGGCAGACAGGACTTAAATAGTGACAGAAATCAGTGGGCAAACACAAACAGGTGGAAAACATGAGACACAACAGAAAACAGCTGATAACCAAAACAGGTGTCACATGAACAGAACGTGAAATCAAAATAAAAGCCCCCAAAACACAGACCAGAACCAAGACCAAAAAACAGAAAAGCAGTGGCCTCTAGCAGCCACCGACCCAACCCTAACAGTTGTTGATTGGCTCAACAATGCTGTTAGACCAAATATTATAACAGAATGCTTGTTCTCCTCAGTACACACGTGCATAATAACATATTTTTTTATTTTAATATCATAATTTTTCAATGCATTGTTACATGAGCCTCATTGCTGCACTGCAGAATTAAAGAAAAAGACTTCAGACACTTGGCTAATTAACTTAATTTTTAAAAAACAAACTATTAGTCTAACAAAAGTGTGGGAGGAACTAGAAGAAAATATGCTTGGATTGTTGGTGCAGTCAAAATGTAGTAGTAGAAGGGGATCCCTGATTTAGAAATCAGTTTAGTATAAAATATACACCCTGTGGCCACTTTATTAGAAACCCTTTATTTGTAGCTCAATTTTGCTGGCATACAGTTAGAGACTGTAACCCATCTGCTGCTGCACAGTTTGTGTTAGTCATCACCTCAATCAGTTCCTGACCACAAAACTGCTCTTGGCTCTTAAGCGGTGGACTTGCAATCTAGTGGTGACAATGTAAAACAACACAGCAACACTGTTATGCATGATACGCTTGTACTCACACCACACTTTAACATGCTACAACCATGTAAGTGCAGAAAATGGTCAGCTGTGAGAAACTGGCCAAGTTTCAATTTAACTGGCAAACATAAGTGTGTAGAAGAGCAATTTGGTGGAAAGAAAACCCAGTGGTTTAAATACAGAGGGGGAATTTAAGCTATCTATCACTCTGCATGTTTTAGAAAAAGACAAAAGCAGGCAGGCCTGTGATTTTAAACTGTAATTTGAGGCTGGTGTTTAAATAGACTGGAATCACTAGCGGAGGAGGGTTTGTAGCAGAATTAGCAAGGAAAGCCTGTACGTTTTACAGTATTATACTACACACAGGCCCTGTTCAGAGCGATGAGGACAAGATGACTAAACTGATTTTAATGTAAAGTTAATAGGAGGTATGAGGTGATTCACTTTCTCTTCAGAGGATTATGCACATACATAATCATTTTATCAACATGCATAGATTAGGATAACCAAATTAGAAACAAATATATTTTATAAGAAGATTTCTAGACTTTATTACATTACACAGCATCTTGCAATTGGTCCTGAAATCCATGCGAGGCATTAGGCTTTAATAAATGATTACTAGTTGTGGTGGTACTTGCATGAATGTGTAATATCCAGTTGTGGCGTAGTGGCCGAGAAGGTCCTGGGTTTGTTCCTTTCTGTGAGATTGCATGTTCTCTGTGTGTCTGAGTGGGTTTCCAATGGGGGCTCTGGATTCCTACGGTTCAAAGATCTTTTTAGCAGGAGAATTGCCTCAAGGTGTGTGTGTGTGTGTGTGTGTGTGTTTGTTTGTGTGTTTCTACCCTGTGATGGACTGGTGACTTGTCCACAGTGTTTTGTCTTATGACTGCTGGGACCTGCTGGTTAGGATAAATGGCTCACTGGTTCAAAGTCAGCAAATCATCCCTTAATATTTTCCAAAGCCATTCTGTATGTTTCATTGTTCTAAATTTCTTGATGCACTGATTATACTTATATATATATATATATATATATATATATATATATATATATATAAAACAAACTATGACATTATCTGGACCAGTGCTTCATCAGAGCTCTACATGTAGTAAAGAAACACTTTGTTAGAACGTTCATTTCAGCAAACTATTACACAGGTTCTGTCCAAAAATTCAGAACCTGAAGATACTCAACTAGTGTTAAATTAATCATTTCCAAATCTGTCATTTTTTCCACTTTACTCACAATCTCCTACTGCAGAACAAAAGGATCTTCCGTTTGCCAGGTGTACTAAGTTCTGTTGTAGTCTATAAATTGAGAAGTTTTAAACCTGATGTTGTTTTTTTTACCCTAGGCACTTTCTGCTCATTCAGTGTCAACACTTTTACTGGCCAATAGCTCTAGGCTGCTGTCCTCACCTCATCATGGACACCAGAGGGCAGTGTTTGGCTATTTTCTATTTACTCCTGTCACTGCTCAGGTTCTCAGTTGCCTCTTCAGCTGACTGGTCTGACATTACTGTCATAATCCATTTTAAGCCACTTAAAATTGTCCACGAATCAACACAACAATGTCTAAGGTCTATTCTCTAACTTCTGCCATTTAAATGTAAAAAGAGTATCTAGAAACAGCATGTAGTTCTACGTCTTGGCAGTCTTGGCAGGGTTGCAGTCATGGAGGCTATATTTCATATAATGTTGCCCCTGGCATCAACTCTGGGATGTGGTTGTGTTTTCTCACATACGCTGCTTGCTTCAGGTCCTTCTGTTTTCCTCTAGTATTCAGTGGTGTAAGATGAAAGCATTATGAAATCAATGATGGCAAGCCACCCTGACCCAGATGCAGCAAAACAAGCCCAAACCATGACACTACCACCAGGATATGTCATAGACGGCATACAATTCCGGATCTTGATTGCAGTGTTCCTGTCTCCAAATATAATGCTTCCAATGTAAAGGCTGTGTTTTGGTTTCACGCATTCAACAGACATTTTTCCAATAGTCTCATGTCTTGTCCATGTGATCTTTAGCGAAGTATACACACGCAGCACACACAAGCCCTTTTTGGGGAGCAGTGTTTGTCTCCTTGCAACCCTGCTATGAACACATTTGTTGTTGAGTGTTGTCCTGATGGTGGACTCATGACCATTAACTTAAGCAAATGTAAGAGGGGCCTGGATTTCCTTGTGACATTTCTTGTTCTTGGAGTCATCTTTGTTGTTCGACCACTCTCAGGAAGGGTCACAAAGGTCTTGAATTTCCTTTAGTGATCACCTGAATCAATTCTTATTTAATGAAGAAAAGTATAAAAACTTCTGTTATCAACACCCTCCACTTGCAACATGACCAGTTGGATGGCAAAACACTACTAGAGTAGTCAAAGGTAATAAGTGTCATTTTATTTAAGAGTGAACAAGAAATTTGTTTTCTTCAAATTATTCAGGTTTTGTAAACACTGAATCATTTCTCTTATTTTGTTGCACAGTCAGAATACAACTGGAAGCCTAGTGGTTAGGGCATTTACCCTGTAATCAGGACGTCGTGGGTTCGATTCCCAAGACCACTAGGCACCTCTGAGGTACCCTGAGCAAGATACCGTCTCCACACACCGCTCCTCGAGCGCTGGCTGCCCCCTGCTTCACTTGGTGAATAGGTTAAATGCAGAGGTAGAATTTTGTGCTCTGTGGTGTGTTCACGTATGACAAAATGGTCACTTTCAAATCCTTAAATGGTCCATTTAGTCTTCATAAAAATATTTTTTGGGCTCACTGTAAACATCTGTAATGAAATAATGAGCTGTATAATGTGTATAACGTAGTCCTGCTCATGTACTAGACCTCTTCAGCTGACTGACCAGGGATCAGTTTCCGAACTCATTTTGAACCACTTAAAATTACAGGGCTGAGCACTTACTCCTGCTGACCACAAACCACAAAAGCTCACAACAATCACAGCCACACAGATCGTCAGACAGACAATATTCATACTGCGCTAATACTGTAACTCAAGCTTACTTGTACGACTTTATAGCTTTTTATTATAGGTGGACCAATCACACACATTTTCTCCAGTTATCGATCTGTTCCTCTCTTTCTCCAAAAAAATCCTCTCTTCCCAAACTTTCACTTCTCTTCCATCTCCTGATGTTACCACCCTTTTCCTTTTTCTTTCTATTCTGACTAGACCATCTATAATTATGTATACAAGAGGCTGTTTCTTGGTTTCCTTGTTTCCTGCTATATCTTATGATTATGTACTCTATATCTTGTTGTTTTTCTTGTCTGAAAAGTCTTTGTTATGTTTCTGTTATGGTTTGTTATATTTTTGACTTGTGACAATACCTTTTCCATTTTAGTTCTGTGACCGTATTGTCAGGGTGTCTTTCTCTTTCTGTCTTGTACGGTATATCGTTCATCTTAATGGCCTATATGTTCCATATAGTATTCTGTATCACTGTTGTATACATATTAAAGAAAATAAACATATATGTAATAAATTCAGTCTATACTGGACAATAAGATAAGATACACCTTTATTAGTTCCACAAGTGGGAAATTTGCTTGGTCACGGCAGAAAGTGGACAGTACAAAGTTAAGAGCAGCAAAATTGAGAAAAAAAATATAATATAATAAAATAAAATAGAATAAAATTCTGTCACTGTACAGTATAAAATAAAATGTTCAAATGTACATTCTAAAAATGTACCGTTTAAAATCTAGGAATATAAATATGCAAATCTGTATTGTAAAAAAATACATATATGTACGTAAACCGTAAGTAGACTAGAATAGCACATGTATAAGTGAGAATGAGAACACTGTAAATACACACACATGTACGCAGTGGAGTGACAGGCCTTGACAATAGCATAGCATTAGAAATGCACCAGAAAAACTGCACATTTTGAATTGCACATTCTAAACTGCATTCTGCTCAGCAGTAATAGCTTCACCCAAACATTGCACATATTGTAACAGAAAAATTGCACTTAGTAATGTTGCACATAAAAGAAACTAAGCGAAAGCTACCCTGTATACTGGATGTGTGTGTGGTCATCTGCAAAGTCTTTGTTGTAGAGTCTGACAGTGTTTGGAAGGAAAGACTTGTGGAATCTCTCCGTTCCACATCGTGGGTGCCGCAGCCTGCCACTGAAGGAGCTCCTCAGTGCTATCCCAGTCTCCTGCATAGGGTGGGAGATGACAGCTTAGCCACCATTCTCCTGTCACTCACCACCTCCACCGGGTCCAGAGGGCATCCTAGTACAGAGCTGACCTTCCAGAGCAGCCTGTTCAGTCTCTGTCTGTCCCCAGCAGACCACACCGTAAAAGATGGCTGAGGCCACCACAGAGTCATAAAAGGTCTTCAGGAGTGGGTTCTTCACTCCAAAAGACCTGAGCATTCGCAGCAGGTACAGCCTACTCCTTTTCTGTAGAGAGTGTTTAAATTGTGAGTCCAGTCCATTTTATTGTTCGGATGAACACCCAGGTACCTGGATGTTCAGTGGTTGCAGTGGAGGATGTTTGTGCCTGTAGAAGTCCACCGCCATGGCCACAGTACTGCAGATGACCCTGTCTGACACACAGCCCTGAGTCCTCACATACTGTGGTTGGTCTGTGAGGTAGGCCAGTGTCAATGTTGTGAGGTGATGGTTCACTCCTGTGTACTCTAGCTTGTCCCTCAGGATTGTTGGAAGGATGCTGCTGATGCCACTGGAGAAATCAAAGAACATGATTCTCACAGTGCTCCCAGAGCTCTCCAGGTGAGAGAAGGAACAATGCAGGGGTGAATGACAGCATCATTCACTCCAGTGCCAGGCTGGTAGGCAAACTGAAGTGGGTCCAGTGATGAGCACACCAGGGGCCAAAGCTGAGATAAGACCAGCCACTCCAGAGTCATGTCATGTCAATATAACCACCCAGACCAAGAAACAGTTCTAAAGGTGGACTAGTCAATCTGTTTAAAAAGGTCAGTATAGAAGATGATACTGATCCATATTGGTGATGTGGTAAAATCACTATGGCATTTGGATATTTGGGAGCAAATTCAATTGAACAGAGAAATGCTTTATATAAAAATGTGTACAGTGACCCCTAGGAGAAGTTAAAAGTATGTGCGGAAGGTGTTATGAGGAAATTCAGCAGTATGGGGTGATTTGTTGATGAAGGAGAAGCAGAGTGGTTACCATGGGCCTTTAATGGACATCCCCTGGACCAACAGGAAGTGTGTAGGAGGAGTAATTACTGAGTGTGCTCATATGCTCTTGATAGCGAGGTGGAAATGTGCTTCAGTGTGTCACCTTGACTGAAGGGTGAGGACAAGCCTTATAATGGGAGACAACAGTGTGTGAATGGTGACCTAGTCTAATGACAGGAAACAGATAATTAGTAACAAGGAGAATAGAATAGAACAGAGTAGAGTACATAATAGAGTAGAATAGAACAAACAGAATAGAATAGAATGGAAAAGAACAGAATAGAACAGAACAGAATAGAATAGAACAGAATAGAATAGAAAGGCAAAACTAGAATAAAATAGAATATTTATAGTATTTTATCACATTAATGTTAAGCAACAGAACTGCAGACGGGAGTGTCTGATTAAGACATAACGAGAATTTCTACAGAATAAAGAAAAAAATGAAGGGACTTCTTTGCTTTATGTTTTTATAAAGTAATATCACACTCATAAAGGCTGAGATGATCTACTGCGTCCAAATCACAGCCATGATGTTATTCAGTTTAAATATCAAGCAGTGTAAGATGGACGAAAAAAACAAACAAATAAGACAATAAGGCAGATTGTCCTATCCTAATTAACTTATTGTCTAGAAAATTTTGCTTTCAGATAATGTAAAAGCATTTGGAGTTTAATTATTGATTACATTTTTAAAATATTATGTATAGGTACAAAGTATAGGAAACACCTCACGGATTGTTTTTTTTAAAATTTTTTGCATAATTTTCATCACAAATGTAGTCATTAATAGTAATATATTTATAATTATTGATATAGAGTGATGGTACATTTTTACATTTTAATGTTAGTTGATAATTTCCCGTGCACATGTTCTTAACAAGAATGCAGCGCACGCGCGCTCTCGTGCAGACGCACAAATGGACGCGGGCACGCGCACTGGGGCACGTGGGCGCGCGCTGCTGTGCTGTGAAGCAGGAAGGAGAGAGGAGAGAGAGAAGAGAGAGAGAGAGAGAGGAGAGAGAGCAGCTGTTTGATGGGCGCGCGAGAGGAGAGGCGCTCAGAGAGTGAGGAGCGCAGGAGCGTGTTTTTGCAGCGCGTGTGTGTTTCTGGAGGACGAAGAAGCAGGACGTTCTCGGATTAATCTGCGAGGCACTGATTCAGACATCCAGGGCGTGTATGTGAGAGAGAGTGTGTGAGTGTGTATGAGTGTGTGGAGGGCCGTGCATGCTGAGATCGTGAGTGTGAGTGTGTCAGGATGGGCTGCACGCTGAGCACCGAGGACAAGGCGGCGGTGGAGCGCAGCAAGATGATCGACAGGAACCTGCGGGACGACGGAGAGAAAGCAGCGCGAGAGGTGAAACTACTGCTACTGGGTAAGAGACAGAGAGTGTGTGTGAGTGTGTGTGTGAGAGAGAGAGTTAGAAAGTGTGTGTTAGAGAGAGATTGTATGTCTGTGCGTGAGAGAGAGAGAGATTGTGTGTGTGTGTGTGTATGTGTGTGCGTGTGTGTGAAAGAGAGAGGGAGAGGTATAAGTAGCGCTGGATGTGGAGGGGGATTATGATCCCGGGTACCGGAGCTTCAGAAGCGATCAGATGCACACAGGGAAGTAAAAAACAGGTTGTGTTATAATTCATACTGGAGGAGGCTGCAGTAAGGGGTGTGTAAGGAGGTTTAATACGCACTGGACAAGCAATAGGCCACACATGAGGTAAACAGAATGCAGGGCAGTAGACCAGACTAGGTGAATAATAACACAGACTGGGCAACAACAACTGGCCAGTAGCCCTCTCATGGGCAACAGAACACAAAGGATCAATACAACAGGCTCATTGGTTATTAATACTTAAAGAGGGATTTGTACGGCCAATAAAACAGACTGAGTGGGTGATAATACAGACTGGGGGCAGTAATAATAAGACTGGAGGACTAATAGAACACAGACAGAATATATATGGGCAATAGAACGGATGGAAAGAGGGGGAAATAACACAGACTGGAACAGGGGGTGGGGTAATAACAAACAGAAAAGTAAGTGAATAATGTAGACTGGTTGGACAGTAGAACAGACAGGGGCAATACTGGGTAGTAATATAGAGTAGAAAGGGGATGTTAATACAAGTTGGAAGGACAGACTGGAACAGACAGGGTGGGTAATAATACCAACTGGAAATGGTGAGCTTTGGATGATCCAGAGCTTTAAAGGGAATAGAACACTCACAGAGGCTGCAGAACACTGTGTGGGTAATAATATGGACCGGTGGGGCAGTAGAATACACTTAGGAGAAAGCAAACACTCACAGGAGCAATAAGACACCCTGGGTGAGTAATACAGACTGTGTTCTGTAGTAGAGACGTGGTGGCGGCTTCATTTAAGGCTGGAGGGACAATAGAACAGTCTGAATGGTCAATACAGAGTGAAAAAGGGAGAGGGTTAATACTATATACTGGCAAAGAACACACACAAGGTCAGCAGAGCACACAGAGAGGCAGTATTGTACTGGTAGTGTACAGTTAACTGAGACACATACACACACACTTTCAACACTCACCCTTCTTTCACTCACTGCTCTCTGTCTCACATAAACACACTTTATCTGTGTGACTCTCTAACACACATACATTCACAGTTGATCGCCCACTTCAATACAGTCTCACCCTCTCTCTCTCTCTCTTTCTCTCTCTCTCATTCTCACACTTGAGCGCTAGTGGATCCACCGCTTCATTCATTGCCATTTCTGCGCTGTTCATTGCTTCTTTGTCATTGGCCATTGAGAACCGAGAAAACAAACAGTATGGTGGTCTGGGGTGAAAACTAGATGAGAAAATGAAAATCATGTATCTTGAACAAAAGTAGAGTCTCTGCCAAAGAGGGGGGGGGGGGGGGGGGGGAGGGGGGG
>JBBPDC010146863.1:16073-42814 GCA_037974485.1 Hemigrammopetersius urotaenia
TTGGAAGTTTTGAAAAGGAAACACACCCACCCAGTCAAAGACCCCCCCCCCCCCCCCCCCCCCACACACACACACACACACAAATACAGCACAGCTGAAGGGGCAATTGGAGGACATTGCAGCTACTCGGTTACTGGAAGTCTTCTCTTTGAGGTTGTGTGTGTATATGTGTGTGTGCCTACTTGTAATTCAAGTTACTGCTTTTTCATTTGAACTCAGTAGTAGTGCTTTTTCCATTAAAGAAAGAGTAGAATTATATCCTTTAGTATTGGATAGGTTTTAGGTAATCTGGAATTTCATGACAGTGAAATAAGAATTGTTATTACAGATATTATTGTAAGCTGTTCTCTAAATGTTTTTCTAGTTCTTCTAGCCGATCTTTCGACAGTGATGTAACCCGAATTTTGGTTACCGATTCTAACACAGTTGTAAAATCATAAAAACACAACTAAGCCACAGAAAAAGTAAAAAGAAAACTTCCTCACTCATGCACTGCATTGTTGCATATTTTTCCACCGCGCACAACTGAACTAGTTCGCCCATGTAGTCCGTAAGTGCAAGGCTAACGGTGTAAGTCGTTAGTGAGCGTTGTAAACTCGAAATGCTGTATGTCGAGTCTGTTGTAATTCGAGGACCCCCTGTATTAATATTAGTAGTATTGATATCAGCAGATACGTAAGGTTGTGGTATCAGTTTCATAACACCCCTAATAAATACAACCCAGTATTTGAACAATTTTGCTCACATCTGGCATAGCAATATTACCGAGTATAGTATTATATATTTTAGGTTATGACTAATAGTGTTTATACAGGTTTGTGTCTACAGTTCATAAACAATAGCCGACTGTTTAAAGCTGTTGAAATGTTTAAAGCTCTGCGCCCTCCTGATAAAACACAACACTGATGGAGTTCAGTGCGATCAAGTGTCAGATATCCTAACAATTCTAAAAGTATGTTAAAATATTAAAAAGTAATTTTGTGAGAGTTCATGTATTACGAAACATGAAAAGTTCTTCACTGTGTGAAGGGTTTCTATAAGCTGCCACTTGAATGTTTTAGAGGATAGAAACAATAGAAAAACTTGAGGTTTATGTTACTTTACTTTAAAAATGAATTGAATTGTTATTTTTGTTCAGATATATTATAATGGTGATTTCACTTTTGATTTCGGTCCTTGTTGGGCCTGAAGGCTTGACTGTTCAAAGGGACACTTCTGGTTTGTTTATATAATCCAGCAGATACGGCGTAGGCCAGTCATTCAGTGTAACTCCAGTAGACATTTAACTTTAAATTAGTTTTCACTTTCACTGCTCCAGTGAAAATGTCACTGAATAATAAAGCCCTATGGTCATGACTTTACTTTCTGAATAATATTTAAATGTGTTTATAGCAAACACTTAGCTTCTAAGAATGACAAAGCAATGTAACTTTAATATAGCTATGTGGTATCACTATAACACACACACACACACACACACACACACACACGTATATATATATATATATAAATGATTTTATTGCCTTTTTACTTTCTCCACATACAGCGGTCTCTCTCTATCTCTCTCTTTTTTTCTCCTTCCTCACACCCACCAATGTAGAGTGCTGCATTGTTAAGCTGTGTAGCAAGACAATGAAAACGTTTTCATAAAATAATGTGAATAAAATGAGTGAATAAAATGAGAAGTCTGTCATTATGACAAATTTTAATACACCACAGGAATTGTAGGGATGTGTCACTTAAACAGAACTCTTTAATGCTCTAGATTGTTCATATGATCTACAGGGCCATTATGACATATTGTAATACACTATAGGGTTGGACGATATGGCTTTTGGTTTTGGTGTTCACCTGATGTTGTATTTATGATAATGCTTTTATATTAAAGATAAAATACATTTGAAACACAAATGAACTGTCCTTCAGAACAATCTATTTACATGTTACAGATAAATAAGTTTACATGAATGAAATTATGTACAGCACTCTCCTATCCCCCCATAATTACACACATTCATATATTTAAAAAATATTTACGTAATATTTTCTGGTGCATGTTTTCATAAGCTGTCCACTTTGGTTGTGCAAAAGTATGTCCCACAACCCTGTTACCAGAACAAATTACACAACATCAGTGGGAAGTTGTGTCATGTAAATTCCTGAAGCTCATGAGTAGAAGAAAAGTAGATTAAATTTTTTTTTGTATTGTAGTTGTTATTGTGACATGATGACTGACATGGTCAAAGCCCTGTTACTTAAATTACATGCTGAAAGTACATTATTCTTAAGAAAAAAGTCTTTTAAGCAAATAATTACATCTCTTTCATGCTATCCTGCTGCATTGACTAAGTGTAGTTGCTTACTTTTAGTGGAGGCAGCGAAAAAAGAGTGTAGAATAGAAGAATGGAGTGACAGTCAGTAGGTGAAACTATTTAAAATAGAATGGGCAGTCGCAGGCCTGGTGCTGTCTGTTTTATTTGCTCTGCCGGCTGTGCTGCTATTTCATACACGGATTAACAAGTCGGCCTTTCCTACTTATTTTACTCTCTGATTACAGTGTTTTCTCGGTTCTTTTGGGTTTGTGTCTGTAGAGACCGAGGCTTGTTTCCATGTTCAGAAACACTTTAGCGGAAATTAGGGCTGTTTTGTTTTGTTTTCTGCAGCAGCTGCTGCTGTGTTCATAACAGTCAATAACAGAGATTTGACTCTCTTTCTCTCTCTCTTACTCTATCTTTATATATTTATATATCTTTCTCAGTTATTCTTTCTTTCTTTCTGATTCTCCCTCTTTTCCTTGTCTTTTTTTCTTGCTTACATTCAGGAGTGCTTTATTTGCATAGATGTTACAAGTAACATGTTTGACAAACTAATTAAGAACAAACATGAAAAACAGAAAATCAGTTGCCATCGTAGATCAACTAAAAATGAAAGACTGTGAGATTATTTTCAAAAGAGAAGGAAAAAGCTGTTTTGACACATACTGTTTATTGTGAAAATGTCTTCAGCTATTTTAATATGTTAAAAAAAACTATGAACTAAGCAATCCCAATTACATAATACCCAAGCTCCAGCAACAAATGCCCAGATGTGTAATGAATTGAGGTTTTATCTTATATCCAATAGGTAACAAATGTATGTTTCTGAGCTGGACTGTCTTCTTGTAGCTCATTGAAACTGAGCGAGTTGGAAATAGTGACAAATAAAAATAAAAATCATTTGAAATGAATAACACACTTCAGAGGGTTTGCCCTACATTCTGTAAAGGTTGTCTAAACTAGCAACAGTAACTATGAAAGAATGCATTTGTGGGTGGAACCTACACATAATTTGGTCTACATCTATTTCACCATTAAGCACACAGCTGGTCTAGCAGTTTTAACAATGTTGGACATTTGCTTGGTAAAGTGTGCTGTGGTTTAATTTATTGTGATAGCAATAAGCAGATCCTCATATTGGCGAGCTCTAACATGAGACAGACAAAGCAACCAAGAGAGAGAGAGACACACACACACACACAAACACACACACACACACACACACACACACACACACACACACACACGTTTGAGCGTTAAACATCTGTCTTTATTGGAAGAAAAAAACATGATAGTTAGAATGTTCAGAGAGTGAGAGAGTCTGCTGGGAGCTCTGGCTCTACAAGAATTCCTAACATGTTTTTCAACCACAAAACATTGTGTTTTTCATACTCTTATGTTTTTATCTCCTGACCTTGTGATTAGTTTCTCAAGCAAACTCTATTCATCTCAATATGTCCTGAGGCTGGCAGCAGTATAGATTATACTTTGTATTTACATCTCTCTCTCTCTCTCTCTCTCTATCTCTCTCTCTCTCTCTCTCTCTCTCTCTCTCTCTCTCTCTCTCTCTCTCTCTCTCTCTCTCTCTCTCTCTCTCTTTGCTGCTGGTAATGACAGGTGATGATGTACTTCCACTAATGAAGAAATGATAGAACATGCACGCATTTTATGCAGTGTAATTATGACATGCTGCGTAAGCAGCCACATTAAAGGTGGGAGCATAAAGTATAAGGGGCAAGCATGAGCAGACAGAGCAGCTGTGCTGAGGTTTGTCGTGGGTTCGACAAGTGTCTGAAACTGTACTGGGGATCCAAAATCACCCTTCCTAAAGATATTCCCTCAATCTGTGTTTTGATGATGGTGGGGGAGAGTGCACTCTAAAGAGCTTTTTACATGGCAAGCTTCAAATTGCTCCCCGCCCTTCCTGTACGAAAGGTCAGAACTCAACACAGCTTTTCATAGCAGGTAGAAAAACACTTGCGTCGCGTGGTAACCATGGTGACTGCAACGCTGCCTCAGCTAGAGCTTTTCCACTGTAGACTCTGCTACTATAAACACAAAAATGGGAATATAAATAAACATTGAAAGCAGAAAGTGACCAAGATAAGAACAAGTCCATCCATTTTCCCTGTGATAATGAGAGAACTGTCATCGCTTTGCAACTCAAAAGCAGGTAGACGTGTGACATATCTCTGGGACATAAGAAAATGAACGAGAGACGCACTATTGGTGCTTGCTGTGTGGGAAAAACATCAGTCTGAAATTTCTCAGTGGTGTCTAGTAGGGTGAAGTTCGGGTGACTGCAATGACATAGCAGATGATTTAGATCATTTTAATAGTCATCAAACCATCCAGTGAACGAGCCTTACGTCATGTAGAAGGGGGCCACTCCCATCAGGATAAAGATGATCAGTTAGAAAACGTTTTATTAATTTGTGGTGACCATAGCAGCAAAGTGCCCCTTACAATGTAACAAACCTTCTGTACCTCTTACATTGGGGGTCTTGGTGTTTGCCACTTGTGGAGAACACAGTGATGGGTTACTTCCCCGACTAGATCACTGTTTTTTACATCTCTGTAGTGCTTCTTGGCTTTGCACCACTAAACTCTCAAATATGCATTTGTCTTTGTAATGGGTATTTTATGGCCTGCAGCTCCGCTATATTACTCCTCTCTATGTAGTTGAGGTTGTACTGTTGTTGCTGACACAGTCTGGCCACATCTTACCATGGCCTTGTCAGTCACTTGAGGGACAGCTGCTCTTCTGCTTTTGCTTATATATCACACTAATCCATGGGCATCGCTGAATATGCCCTTTCAGCCTCAACCTTCAACCCTATTAGTTTCTTTTCTGTAGATCTAAATACAGGTGTCACTTCATTTGCTAATCTTTCTGACAAACGAAACAGGACTGAAGCTCCTGCCAATAAAGAGCTCTCTCTATGTCGCAGGCTTTCCTCCGGCCGTCTTGATCTGAAGTAAAGGTCAGCTGGGCCTGCTCAGCTTTTTTATTTATGCCACAGAGCAAGGTTCATTGATTAACTGCATCATGTGGTACACTTACTTATGTTTTGTTGTGGTCAGTCATTTTTACCAAAAAATTCTGCAGTTTGTTACTTTATATATTTATATATTTATTTTAAAAACATTTATGTACACAATCACACACACATACATGCATACATTTTATACCAAGCATTTCTGTATGTAGCAGAGGATATTCATATTGAGCTTTTTCCTTCTACAGATTTTTGTAATAGATTTTATTTGGACTTATATTATATTGTTACAGTGTCTCTGTGTGTTGTGGCAGTCATAACATAATCAATTTCCTCCGGCATCAATAAAGTTTTCTGATTCTGATTCTTATTCTGATTGATGCATACAATTAATGGCTGAATGATTATAGGAAAACATGGAATTCCGATTTTTTAAAGGAATTTACTTGGACATGTCACTTGATTTCATAGGGTCAGATTGCAAATGTATGAGCTCTGTGTTATTAGATTTCATTACTAGTAAATATCTCCAATTACATCTCAAGACAACACTGAGTAATAGTGATATATATAAATGTATATTACAACAACAATATTACAACAATATAAACAATATGCAAAAATAAAACATTTTTTTCTTTAAACAATTACAGTCTCTCTCTCTGTCTCTCACCCAGGTGCTGGGGAGTCTGGGAAGAGTACAATAGTGAAGCAGATGAAGTAAGTTGCTTAAGTCTTAATCTCTCCATTTGCTGTTTAATATGCTGTTAAATTAGCCGTCGTTCTCACTGTCTCACCCTGTCTTCCACTCTCCCAGAATCATCCATGAGGCAGGTTACTCAGAGGAGGAGTGTAAGCAGTATAAGGCTGTGGTCTACAGCAACACCATCCAGTCCATCATTGCCATAATCCGCGCCATGGGCCGTCTGAAGATCGACTTTGGAGACCTAGCAAGAGCGGTGAGACTGAAGGAGGGCTATGAGGATGAGAAGAACGACATACTGTTAAAAATTGTTGCTAAGCTACTTTACTTTTTCAAGGCTAATGTAGCTATTGTAGGAAGTTTATACCCCAGCAATCAGCAAGGTGCAAACTGTTTGTGGTCTTACAAGAACCAAGCCTCAAACCATCTTGAGTTAAGTAATTTCAAGTAGACAAGCTTATGTGGTTTCTGACAAGCTTATGTGGTTTCTTGTCTGAACAAACATGAACAAAAGTAGAGATAAAATTCAGACTTCAAGATGTCATCAAAATAAGATGTCTTTGAACAAGTAAAATTAATTAAGATATTTGAATTCCGGTTACAGTTATAAAGCCACACTAATAAAACATACATCTTCAGGGACTATAGGGACTGGTGAAGTAGTAAAGGAATAGTTGGGTTTGTTGAGTGTAATACAACAGCAAGTGACTGAGTGTGTTTGTATGTGAGGATGGGTGTGTGTATACATGAATATGTGTGTATGTGTGTATTTTTATGTGCGCGTGTGTGTGTGTGTGTGTGTGTGTGTGTGAGTGTGTATTGTAGTGTGTTTGCTGAGGAGATGATGCTGATTGAGAGCTTTATTACTGCAGAACGGTGAGAAAGCAGCTGAAGCTTCATCACCCTGAAGGAGCTTATTTAGCATCATTCACTTGCTGGCTGGGGAATCATTCAGCTGCCTGCCAAAAAATTAATTATTCCTGTCCTTTATTTATATATTTGTTTGTTTGTTTGTCCCTCTCATGGCTTCACATCAGAAAAGATGGTTTGAGTCGCAACATCCTAGCAACATTTTTTTTATACTAAGAGACACATCTTGGGGAAAAACGATGCATCATATTTCATCAGCGGACTCATTTTGCAATATCCGTTTCCTCCCAGTTACTTTAGTCATAATGAGACAGAGAACATAGTTTAGCCGTGTATTACCACTAAATTAATGTATAATGGATTTAATGGATTTAGGAAATAAGTAATGGAAAGTACAAAATGGCAGGATAGAGATATGTTACGTAAAGTATGTGTTTGGTAATACATTTTAGAAATAATGTGAGGTCCTCATTGTGTAAATCAGTTTCATTCTCATTAAGCTTATTTGGTTGAATTAGAAATACAAATGGGGAAGTACATTAAGTTAAATGAATAAGTGAATAAATGAAGGGGTGTGTGGTGCTTGGTTGGATAAACAGACCAACAAATGAGTGAATGAATGATTTTGGACATGAAGGATTATTCTATTTGTGTTATCTACTCACAACTGAATTAACTTGTTTAGAATGAAGTTAATAAATGAATAAATGAATGATATGAATGAATTCATGGGAGGTGGATTTGTGACTCCTGTGTTTGTGTGTATTTGTTTTAGGATGATGCACGGCAGCTGTTTGTATTAGCTGGAAGTGCAGAGGAAGGCTTTATGACGGCTGAACTGGCCGGAGTGATAAAGCGCCTGTGGAAGGATGGAGGAGTGCAGACCTGCTTCAGTCGCTCTAGGGAGTACCAGCTAAACGACTCTGCTGCATAGTGAGTTTGTGTGTGTGTGTGTGTGGGTGTGTGTGTGTGTGTGTGTGTGTGTGTGTGTGTGTGTGTGTGTGTGTGTTTTGCACTCTGTCAGTCTGGGCCAGAGATGTGTAAAGTGCAAAATTTGCCTTGAAGTGAATGTGCTTTTTATTACATGCAGGACCACCTACTAACTGCACACTAATGAACCGATGGGTTTAAAAGGCGAAGCCAAGCAGCTGCCAGAGAAACAGTTCAGTGATGATGAGATAGTGGTGTTAAATTATGTAAAAAAAAATGTGTGGGGGTGTAATTTCCTCCACTGTCTTCTCAGTTCACCCACACTTTACAGTGATGATGTGCATATTGGGGTGTGTTGAAGCAGCTGAAGCTTTATCGCCCTGAAGGACCTTATTTACTGACAATATTCCTGAAGAAATCCAAGAAGAAAACTCCACTATATTCTACTGAATATTTCAAATAGTTTCTCTCACCAATTTTGTGTAGTCTCAAATAAAGAAATAAAGAAGTGTGATTGAATTATTGTCAGATCAAAGCTTCACAGATAATGGTTATGATTCGCTGATAATAAAAATGTTCAATATATTAATTGATTATAGTAAAAGTTGTTGAGCCATGGTTGTCAAACAGTAATGGTCTGCCCTATCTGTTCCTGTACTTCTGCTGGAGTCTGAAACTATTTTGTCAATATTTGCTCTCCGGGAGTTGCTCAGATGCTGTTTAAGTGAAATCTGCAGTGGCCTTGACTCCTGCAACCTGCTACACACTGTTTATTCAGCACTGGGAGCAAAACACTGATAAAGATGAATACATTGTACTATACTGACTGTTTTTTGTCATGAGTGAGGGTGTGAGATGTCTATGATGTGTGTGTGTGTGTGTGTGTGGATATAGATTTCATGCCCTGGCATCAATAACTTATTCTTTTTTTCTTACACAGTTAATTAATGTTTGTTCATATTCACCATAACTTACCGTATTTGGCAGCAAGGTTGGATGCTGTTTCTTATTTAGGTGTGCGACTGCATACTTCTAGCATGTAACTCTTAATGATTAGTGGCCAACTGGAGGCAGGGATGGGAGGATCAATACTGAAATACTGCTGATTCTGCTGAATCAATCCTCATACAAATAAACTGATCTAATATCTATCTTTATATTAAACTGAATGTGTCTTTGATGCTGAGAAATGATTAAATGTGGAGGACAGAATCTACTTTTCCTTCAGCCCTGTACCTCTGTTTCTTATAGGCACAGAGACAGACACATGAGTGAATTAGGTATTTAACTCTGAGGTGTGTGTGTGTGTATAAAGACTTTCATTAATTTTGGTACTACTTAGTTTTGTATTGGAACCAGGACTAGTCCACTTCAGAGTAATTTCTTGTGGGATTGTCTTTCTGTCTTGTCTCCCACACATGAGCCTTCCATCCCTGTCATTCTCTACATTCCTATTCTTGGAAAGAAAGGCACACCCAGCCCTTCCCTCCTCACCTCTGGGAGAATTCTCTCTGTCATCTTGAAAGACGTTCTGGTTCTTGGCTCTATTTAGTTACATTAGATACCAATACTGGCTGTCAGCCAATACTTATTTAGAAAAGTAATCTCAGCCAAGTACCCTGGTTGAAAAATCAATATACTGCTACATATAGATAATGAGAAAAAACATGTGATGTGGACCAGAATTGTGCACTATAATCAAGAATTCAGTCGTGTTTGAGCCTTTGCAATCAGTTTGAATTTCTGATTTCTCCACTCCACAGTTATCTAAATGATTTGGACAGGATATCCCAGGCGACTTATATCCCCACCCAGCAGGACGTGCTGAGGACGCGTGTTAAAACCACCGGCATCGTGGAGACTCACTTCACCTTTAAGGACTTGCACTTCAAGTGAGCATAAACCGCTTAAAGCTGTGGAGTCAGTTGGATCCGTAGGAAATAGTGTTTACTGTAAACGTTAATATTTCACTTTCATTCATTTTAGAATTCACATTTTTCAGAAATTTTGCTTTACAATATTGCTTATTTCACCACTTTTACATGAATCCAGGCTATATGAGATGCATCTCACACTTACCGTTCAGCTTACAAAACTGAGCTGTTTGATATTATCAAATTTTCTCATACATTATTTAATTCAGTGATAGGAAGTTTTTTTTTATGTGTAGTTAATGCTAATGCTCTGGCAACAGAACCTCAAATTTCCAGAAAAAGTAACTTTACAGGAGAATAGAGATTCAAAACACCAGTGATACTTTGTATTATTAGTATATTAGTATATTAAATCTTTATAGTGAATATGTATCAGAATAGAATATTTTTGTTTCTTGTACAAATAATGTTTTCTCTTTTTGTGTTTCAATATTGAAATCTGAAGCATAAGTATGGTAGCTCTAACAGTAGGGATGTATTCCTTACCTACTTTTATGTTCCACACTATTGCTGTATAGTTATAGGTCACAGTTTCCTGATATATGCCCCCCCCCCCACACACACACACACACACACTTGTCAAACCACAAATTACAGTTTCATATTTACATTGGGTGAAGTCTAGTGTTTGTGAGGTTTATGCACTTCCGCTTGATGATGTAGGTGGAAGACGAGGAGGAAGTTATTTTATGGCTGCTCCATCAGTGCCCATATTCAGTCATTAATTCCTGATTCTGAGCACACTTCTCTATAATTCTGTTTCTGGGTTATAAATGCTTATGAAACCACTACAGCAAAAGTGTAATGATGCAGAACCACATTCACCGGCCACTTTATTAAAGCTCCTCTCTCATGCGGATGTACTGTTAAAGACTGCAGCTCGTCTGTTGATGCTTTGTTTGTGTTAGCCACCCTCAATCCATTCATAAATGGTCAGTTTCCAACTGTAGAGCTGCCCTCAGCTCAACCTAGCTGTGACCCTGATGTGTGTAAAATTGTGCCTGATCTTCTCACACCAGCACCACTAGTACCATGTCAGTGTTACTGCTCTGCTGAGGACAATCCACCACCCAAACAATATCTGGTCAAAAGGGGTCCCGTAGTTTAAACACATATGTGAGTAAACTGAGATCAATCATCTTCCTACAGGATGTTTGATGTTGGCGGTCAAAGATCAGAGAGGAAGAAGTGGATCCACTGTTTTGAGGGGGTGACGGCCATTATCTTCTGTGTGGCTCTGAGCGACTATGACCTAGTTTTGGCTGAAGATGAGGAGATGGTAAGAGCCATTTCAACTCTTGGGCATGATCTACAGGGGGTTATGGCTTGAACTTCCTTTCCCCATGATCATCCACCCAGTATACAGCTAACCAGGGGAAGAGACCTGAATTGGCATCATTCTCTCTCCCTCTTTCTCTCTCTCCCTCTCTCTCCCTCTCTCTCCCTCTTTCTCTCTCTCCCTCTCTCTCCCTCTCTCTCTCTCTCTCTCTCTCTCTCTCTCTCTCTCTCTCCCTCTCTTGCTCTCGCTCTCGCTCTCTCTCTGTCTCTCCCCCCCCCCCTCTCTCTTTCTTTCTCCTTCTCTGTCTCTCCTTTCGCTCTCTCTCTCCCTCTCTCCTCTCTCTCTCTCTGTCCCCCCCCTCTCTCTCTTTCTTTCTCCTTCTCTGTCTCTCCTTTCGCTCTCTCTCTCCCTCTCCTCTCTCTCTCTCTCTCTCTCTGTATGTGCAGAACCGGATGCACGAGAGTATGAAACTGTTTGACAGTATCTGCAATAACAAGTGGTTCACAGATACCTCCATCATTCTGTTCCTGAACAAGAAGGATCTGTTTGAAGAGAAAATAAAGAAGAGTCCACTCACCATCTGCTACCCAGAATACGCAGGTAGTTCACAGATTCATTCACAAAACTGGGCATGGTGCCTGTATTAATGTAATAAATGTATTGAATGGTCACATTTTGCTGCCATGATATGAAAACCTTGCAACCTACATGTAATCAACATTAGCTTTTCATTTAGTCACACAGTTTAAAAACACTAGCTGCTTTGTAAGCTCGTGTAAGCATTTAATGATGAATGGGCAGATATAAATGATCCAAAGATGCTCATTAATACAAATTTTTCCTTCTGTAAAATTAGCATTTCATTTTTGGAATATGGAGGTGTAATTCTTGCTTATTTTTGGTGTTGCATCTGATCTCAGTTTTTCAGATGCAGAGTGCAAATTTATACTGCGATTTAAAGTTTTCAGCCCAGGATGCTCAAACTGAAAAACTTTATTTCAGTTAAAAGAATGGCAGTGTAACATCTTGCAGGGCCGGTAAGGGCAGAACTGTAAAACATTATCTTAAGACTTTAGACTCGGTTCAGACTGAGAATCAAGATTTGAAGTAGCAATTTTAGATCCCATTTGTCCATAATTAAGGTAATTTGACTGCTTTCAGGTTGCTGCCTTGCTTTCTAGGACTTTGTTAGGGTAGATTTGCATAAGATACAATATTCTCTTCAATAAAAGCATTACTGCGGTATTACCTCCACAATAGCCACAAAGTGTTTAAAAAGGAGGAGACACATTTTGCTTGCTGTTTGCTGTCTTTTGTTTTGAAAAACTCAAAGAGGTCAAGTCTGTAATTTTTTTGGGTGTGATCGAAGATAAACCAGATTAAGGGTTAGCCAGTTTTATGTTCCTATGGAAATATGACAAACAATAGTAGCACACGACTGATTGATAGTTACGATGTTGTTGTTTAGTAGGATTGTTGCAAAAACAGTATGAACCCCCAAGAAAAAACATGCACAAACTGAATCTTTTATCTGTGGGTGTGAGAACCAGTTGCTCTTTGAAGTGACTGTTCAAAACAACCTCCAATGTAAACAGTGTGGTCTACTTACGCCAGATATGATCAGTTAGTTAAGACATGTTTGGCATCTGAAGGTTGCTACTTTCATTTTGCACTGGAGATGCAAGGCTAATGTAGCTGCAAGCTTATCAGTTAGATGATGTCACCACACTCACCTCAAACTGTATGGTGTTGCTTATGTGGTTTCTGACATGTGGTTTCTGACACTGTATGACACAGCATCTATAAATAAAAGTATGAGGCAAAGCTTAGAACAGCAGTAACTATTTGGTTCTTCTAAAACATGTATGACAGTGTACAGAATATACATTTGTACATGAATGAATAAATGAAGGAAGGAATTAATTAATGTGTCTTTCTATATTAAGTTCAGTTTTTTAGGGAAAATGTGTGTTTGTTTCTGACAGGCTCTAACACGTATGAAGAAGCAGCTGCGTATATCCAGTGTCAGTTTGAGGACCTGAATAAGCGGAAAGACACAAAAGAGATTTACACACACTTCACTTGCGCCACCGACACCAAAAACGTCCAGTTCGTCTTTGATGCAGTCACGGATGTCATCATCAAAAACAACCTGAAAGACTGTGGACTCTTCTAGAAACTGGCCAGGGTCTGGTAAGCCTTTGTTTTGTTGTGTGTGTGTGTGTGAGAAAGAGAGAGAGAGAGAGAGAGAGAGAGAGAGAGAGAGAGAGAGAGAGAGGATAAATAGTGGATAGGTTTGTGTTAATCAGTTATTTGATTTTATTCTTTAGAAAACAATTCAGTAAATTATGAAAACTCAACTTTTACCTTAATTCAGTTTGATTCGATTCAGTTCTATTTTTGTACAATTCAGAATAACTTTAAAAATACACTGAAAATACAATAATGGCATATGTACAGTAAAACAGCACACTAAGCCCTTTACAATAGTCAGAAAAGCGTGTACTTGTTATAATTGGTCCTAGTATTTCACAGAGTCTCATAAGGATAAATGTGGAAAATCTGGAGCTAATTGTGGGTGCTGTGGGGTAGGGACAAAATAAATGTTCAACTTCAAAGGCAAACCAACAACCTGTGAAGGTAGGCAGGAGCTCAAAGTAGGAAATGATGGTGCCAACTGACAAATCTCCTGTAGTTGTAATGTTAAAATAGTTCCAACTAAGCATGCACTGACCATGTAGCTGTTAATTAATGGCTACGTTGAGTCTGACAAGTTACTGTCCTCAAACAATAAACCTGAAATGGTTTAATGCGGCTCAGTCTAGCACCAAATTGATTACAAGCTCTCGTTAGGTGTGTGTTCTCCCATGACCTCACGAGATGAGTATCTGACTGTGTAGTTCAGTGTTGATGTTATGATTTCAAAACATTATATTATTACTTACGGTAATTTTTGTTTGTGTGTTTATGTGCTCAAGTGTTAAACTGAATGTGTTAAAATTCTTGTTATTTTTCCCCCCATCCATTTCGTTGTCCACCCATATTAGGCAATCAAATCCCTTATTCCACAAGTCATACTGTAGATTTGTGTGTGTGTTTCTCCTCTCTTCTCTTTTCTTCTCTTCTCTTCTCTTCTGTTCTGGGTACAAAGTTTTAGCCTTTAACTTAGTTTCTGAGCTTTTGAGGATTACATTACATTTGAGCATTTGGCTGAAGCTCTTATCCAGAGTGACGTGCATCAGTGCTCAAGTAGTCCAGGACTTTTTCTTAAACCTGTAAACAGCTTAAATCCACATCAACTTTTTAATCGAAATACTGCACATTCGGTGCACCAATACAACATCTGTCAAATAATAACTAGCCAACACCTGACAAACAATACCGGAACAACATAAGCTATAGAGTAGTCAAGAGTTAAGACTAGATTAAGGAAGGTTTTTTTAAGCAGTAGAATACGGGACATTGTTAGGATTCAAAAAGTGGGAAATGTCATTTTTATTTTGGAAATTAGTGTGACGTTGGTTAAATCATTCTTTTTAAATATTGATGCTAGGTGCACAGAATTTTTGTGATTGCTGAACATTTGGGACATTCTTTGTGCACAGCAGCCCTAATCAGTGAAATGGGCATCTTTCAGCTAATATTAATAAGTAAATAATAGCACCTAAATCTGAAACCTTTTTACGTTAAAATCTAGTACTTGATTGGTAAATTGATTCATCTAACATCTCTAATTGAACTGTATTGACTGCAGTAAAAGTGCAGTCAATACCATAGAAATGAATCAACAGTACAAACCTTTTGATGATATATTTATTAAAACAATTTTGATTTTGAATCTGAAAATAATTTTGATGCTCTCTACTGATAACCTGAATGGCTAGTATGAACACTTAAGTCTTTTCATAAAGACATTTAAGTAGTATAACTAATGACAGTGATTACTTGAAAGGGTTAATCAAATCTGAGCTGGTCATTTGAGAGATCATTTTACATTTTACATCTCTCTCTCTCTCTCTCTCTCTCTCTCTTTCTCTCTCTCTCTAGGTGGAGAAGTGACTTTTGTGCATTGTTGTTGCACTGCGGTTCTGAAGATGTGTTTGGGCAATTTTCTCCCAGAACAGTGCTGTACATTGTGTCTCATTCATCTGCTTTATTTATGCTTCTGTCTCGAGACATTTTAAACAGTAGCGCCTTTGAAAAAAAGTGGGAAAAAGAAAAAAGAAACCCTCAGATGTTCATACAGCTGTTGCTGTCACATGTTGCGTTTTTTCCCCCACATTCTTTCTTATTTTTAACAAAAGGACCTGTTTTTAATTCCCTTTTCAGAGATGGTTCATCCTTGCTGGAAAAGTTTATTTCCCCTGTCCTGGTGGATGTTAGGATGGCAGAGCAGAGGAGTTTGTTTTTAATCTGTCCAGTTTGTTGGTTTTTTTGTGCCTTGGCATGTGTTTCTGCTGTGTTGTCTCATGCTTGAATTTTGCCTGCTGAACATCTACCAAATGTAAAAAAAAAAAAAAAAACGCGTTAAAACACAGATCCTAATCCTCATCAAAATGTGTGATTATGTGTGTAATAACACATGAGTGTGAATAACCATATATGGGTGTATATAAACATAAACTGTGAGTGTGTATGAAGGCGCATGAGTCTGTCTGGTCCCAAGCTCCGTGTCTCCATGGCAACGATAAAGGAGAGCTTACGGTGCTTCAAAAGGAGTGTGTTACTGACAGCACTAAGAGATGTGAGGAGTGTGTGTGTGTGTGTGTGTGTGTGTGTGTGTCCTCATCCTAATGACCATAGCTAGCCCCCTTCCCATCTCTCTCTCTTTCTCTCTCTCTGACGCATACATATACATACTGCTGAAAACCAAGAGCTGAGAAATTGATGATGACGATAGTTATAACTGCCACCACCATCTGTATGTTCTCCCTGTGTAAACATTTTGAAACATTTGTAAACTCATGTCCCTTATTTTGCTAATAAAAAGCATTTGCAAGTCACATTGGCTTTCATGGCCTTGATCCTGCCTGACCTTCACAGCAATTTCACAGTGTAAGGTACCTAATCTGATCATTTTTTAGTCAGCGAACTGTTAATAGAAGAAGAAGAAGATGAAGAAGATGAAGAAGACTTCCATTACGCAGTTGTACCAAGAATCAAAACAAAAAAACACTAGAAAAAACACTGTGTGGAACCAAGAAGAACCCATGCTCTTTTGCACTATTCCAGTTAATACTGTTAAGAGGTTCACATTTAAAATGTTTCAGTGTCTTCCTCCATCCTTGCTCTCCCTCTACCCATTTTGATCTGATGGAGGTTTGGTTAATTAGTTGATGAGCCCATTATTACAGAACCACCCAGGAAGTTCTTCAGGGTCAAGGAACATTTCATGTTATATTTACATTCACATCTATGTCATTTGGCAGAGGCTGTTTTCCAGAGCAACGTACGTCTGTGCTCTATAGTCCACAAGTGGATGTGTCCTTCACATTAGTAAAGCCAGACTTAAATAAAGAGCTACTAGCAAACTAAAATCCGTCCAGAGATGAAGATACCACTCCAACAGGCCCCTATCAGATCACACAGGGTTTTTTTTGTTATCTTAAGAGCTCAGAGAAGAGGCGGGGCTGTAATCACCATTTGAAGACAGTGATGGTTTCAGCCATTCTGAGGCTCAGGGAATGTTTGTTACACCACCTTGTCCTCGTTCTCGGAGCTGAATCCAAATCATTTATACAGTTATATTTTATACGGAAATTTAGCTGAATTTATAGCAATATTTATGTTACTAAATCATATTTTTCTTAATAATTTAGCACTAAAATGCATGAACATTTATATATATCCAGAAAAAAATGGAGCGGATATTTGCGGTTCCCCCAATTATTATTAGAGAAAAAAATCTGAACTGCGACTTCGCAGGGGTACACTCTATATAGATTCTAACCTTAATTTTCTATGTTTATACCAAAAACAGATAATACAACTTTATACCAGAATTTTATATGAGATAATATGTTTGATGAGAGCACATAGCTTAACAGTTAACAATGTTACAGTGGGCTGCTCTGTTCTGTGTCACCTGTTTAATCCGTTTAAACAGAATGTGATGCCCCCTGCCAATTTACCAAAAGTACAAAGTGCAGCGTAGCAGGGGAGGGCTGGCGTTTGGAAGGGGAGAGCAAGAGGCCACATAACTGTGTGCATAAAACTTTGCATTCATTATAAATGTAGAGGTTTAGGACATTTCAGTTGCATTATTGGAATACCATTAAAACATGATATTTGATTTATTATTAATCCACAATTACTTTATATGGTTTAAATTGTGTCTTTAGGGGTATTTTAACCTTGTGAAGAGTTCCTCAGTTGCATTCACATATGTGTAAAGGATTTACAGTCACTGCCCAAAGATAATCATATGTCTCCGTAACTTTAGCACAGTGGATGATCAACAGAAATGGTCCCAAAGTCCTTGGTCTTACAATAAAGTAAAATGTTTTTACATTCAAGTTACATTAGAAGAAAACAATGTGTTTTGCCTTGTCATATAAAGTCACTATTTTGGAGATACTTGAGATTTTATGGACAGTGATGAAATACCAATACATTTCCTCCTAATCAAATAGTCTGCTCTTTGTTCAGCTCCATTTTAAGGTTAAAAAGTTTGTGGAGAATTGTGGGCTATAAAAAGACATCACATAAATAACGGAGCTGCAGAATCCTGAAGGAGAAAGCTTTAGCAACTCATTAGCCTTGCTTTTCACCTGTTAGGGGAACTTAATGGCAGGCCATTAGGGCAGACCATATGGGCCTCACTTTCAGCCTTGAGCCTTGTCTTACATCAGAATGATCCAGAAAAAGATGAACAGGGCCTACATTTTCTTAATTATGATGTTAGTATATTTTAGTAATGAGCTAATGAGGTGATTCAGGTTCAGTAAAGCAGGACAATGCCACAGTGTGCAGAGCAGGGGGACTGTCGGAGCAGGATTGTGGAACAGATTGTGGCTACAGCTATTTTACTGTGTGTGTGTGTGTGTGTGTGTGTGTGTGTGTGTGTGTGTGTGTGTGTGTGTGTGTGTGTGAATCGAAGTTGCTAATACTGATTAGCTGTGCGCATATGACTTGTTAAGAGAGGCTTAGCGCTCTTGCTAACAATGGAGTTGTGAAGTGTTTGCACTTGGGTAATGAGTGATATCCTGTTTCTTGAATGATGACATACTGGTCATTTTCAGTAATAAGGGAAGCGACACTAAAATTCTGTCTTTTCAGCAGAATTACACTAAAGTTAGGCAGAATTAGTGATAGCGTGTATCTGTCCTTGCGTGTATTTTTCTCTCCATGGGGCTCAAATGTCCACATAATGATGGGAATGCCAGAAAATCTGGTAAAAAGTAACTTGATTGCTAAGGTTAAGGTCAGGATTAGTAAGTGTGGAATTATTTACCAGTCAGTGGAATATACTCATAGACAGAGTAATACCAAGCATGTGTGTGTGTGTGTGTGTGTGTGTGTAAATCTAGCACAGCAGCAAGTGTGACTGGTTGGTGGATAAATAAAGAAATGGGCCTGGCACGCTTGATGTGTGTTCTATGATAAATAACGGTGTAACGGTGTTACAAGCAAACAACACTTACAGCAGTAGCACAACACTGATAAGACTGCAGCACACACACACACACACACACACACACACACACACAAACATTAATAATAAACCCATTTGTTCTGTTTCTCTAACAAACAGAGGTCCTGTGATAAACAATGTACCAATGTTCTTTTCTGAAAGGTTTGCGCTCTCTCTCTCTCTCTCTCTTGCTTTCTCTCACTCTCTCTCTCACTCTCTTTCTCTCTCTCTCCGTCTCTCTCTCTCATTCTCGGCTCTGCTCTTTTCTCTTCTAAAAATACTGTATATATCCTGTCTTCCCTATTTCCTCCTTTCCCCACATGAAGCAAATCCCCACATCCTGAAACATATAAACACAGTACATCCAAGGAGAGAGAAGGAGAGTGGATGAAATGTAAATGAAAATAGAAGAGTCAGAGAAGAGAGCAAGCTAGATGGAGAAAGAAAGAGAGAGCGTGTGAGAGAGTATAAGGGAAAAGGAAAATGAGGGAGAAAGAGGAGAGAGAGATTTCCTGTTAATGATACACTAGAGGTGACAAGCCAAGTGTTTTAAAGGTCGAATGTGTAGCTAAGTTTAGTGACCTGAACATGGCTTGCCTTACTGTATCTGAGTCTAATTTGGCTTCAGCATTTCTCTTGTTTGATATTTAACTTCTTGTTTTGTCAATTGGGACAGAGCTTTTGTATTTAAAGAGCATGTGACCCTTATAAATGACCACTAGCAACTAGCAGTATTGGCTTATAGTGACATATCGCTGTAATGGGTTATGCTGGGGTGGTGGTAGCCTAGTGGGTAGGATACTTGCCTATGGACCAAGGGGTTCAAATCCTACCTTCAGCAGACCACCACTGGGTCCCTGAGCAAGACCCTTAACCCCAAGTTGCTCCGGGGAAACTGCCCCCTGTAGTTAGAGAATGGAAGTCACTTTGTATAAAAGCATAAGGTAAATGTTGGAAATGTGCTACTGTGCCTTAAATTATTAAATGACTTCAAACGACCCATGAATGGCATTTACTGAAATCTCACTGAAAAAATATTCACACAGTCTTCTTTTTGGTCAATTAGACAAGACATATATATACATATGCTACATAAATATATAGACTTCATAAATATGTGTGTATATGTACACATTGGATGTATGTCCATAATAGATTTGAACACAGTGGACATGTACACATTGTAGTGTCCTCGGTTGCTTGGTAGAAGAGGAGTTTTTTGCAATTGTAATTTGATGAAAATGTCATGTTGTTTGTTCACCGGGCTTTAAGAAGAACAAAATGAAAAACGCAAGAACACTCGAGACGCTGGACTGCACAGATGCGTCACAGGGCAGCAGCCGATCAACAGTGCACAGCGACAATAACTTCACCCGTTGAGGTCGGAGGATCCATAAAAGTTTTCCAAAACAATCATCTAAGTCATTTAAGTTGATTAAAATGACTGTATTTGCACTATAAATGAATGAAAATACCGAAACATGCTAACTCCAAGAGCAAGATGACGAAACATGCAAAAGGCATGCCCCTAAAATAACATGCACTGTTAATTGAATGGCTCTGATAACAAGCCTTTTCCAGGGAGCCACCAGAACTTTACTGTGCTCTCAAACCAAATGTAGAGGACAACACACATTAGCCTTTCCATTTGTTTCTCACTGATTCAGTTAACTGTAATCAGTATTGATCCATAGAATCAATGGCACTTTGCACTATTGAGACAGTAATGCTTTCACTCTCACGGACTAATGCACAGGCAGAAATATGAGCCTAGTGTTAGTAGTAGATCATTTCAATGTAAACATCCTAGATGATATAGATGATATAGATGATAAGTTTATCACATCTAGATTCACATCTACAGGAATGTTATGGATGATAATATAAATATAGAATATCAAGAAAATAATAATGTAGATATACAATATCTATATAATCATCACAATGGATGTTATGAATGATATAAATGTATAAGAATATGACCATCCATATCATCTAAGTCAATACGTTGTTCTTTCTCTTTCCCTCCCCATTTTCCCTCTCTCTCTCTCTCTCTCTCTCTCTCTCTCTCTCTCTCTCTCTCTCTCTCTCTCTCCTCTCTCTCTATATCTCTCTCTATTCTTAATTCTTTGATTTTCTCCTCTTTCGTTGCTCTCTTTCTCGTTGTCTTTCTCGGTTTCCCTCTCAACCCCCATCTCTCTGTTTTTTTCCTCTTTCTTGCTCTGTCTTTCCAGAATCCCCTTGCTTTCATCTCCACACACTGCTGTGTGATGTCATCAGCTCTGGACACCATGGCAACAGAGAGAGAGGTATTCCTTTGCTCTGCATCAGGCTGTTATTAATAGCTCTTAATGTTTGTACCTTTGGATGGTGTGTTATCGTAGCCCATTACACAGCTAATCTCTGCCTTAACACGCACTGGCACTGTCAGACACAGTCAGGACACAGTCAGGACTCCCTCAGACCGGTGCTATGTGAACACTGACTCATTTAGAATCTGCCTTTTTAATGCATTTCACTGTCCGCCAATATGTAACAGAATGGGCTCTCTCTTACTCTCTACATCTCTCTCTCTCTCACTCTTTCTCTCTCTCTCTCTATTGTCTAGCTTGCTTTTCCTGTTCTGCCTGGTAGTTTCCTGCTGTAAACTGCAGAGTCATTAATCTCTGGAAGATCTTATTCAGTGCTGGAGTATTTTACTGCCTGTTTCACAGAGACTGTATATAAATCTGTGACAACCCATGTCTGTCTATGTGCATACATCATTCCCATATCAATAAAATGTGTTACATAAACACACTATTGTCTTTCAGTTTACCTATTTTTCTTAATAATTACGTTGGTGTCACTTATTTTATTCATGTGAAAACGATGGATATGAACAAAAATCAAGTACATGTTGCACTTTTATACAGTACTTTTCTCAGCGCAGATGTGTATGCAAGAATTCACGGTGGGTAAAAGTCGCACACAGCTCTGAGTAATGATCTTGGAGATTAGTCTCAGCACAAGGTCTCACAGTCCTTAGAACAATAGACTTTTGTGTGTGTGGCTGTGTGTGTTCCTTAAAATTGTAACCCTGCCTTACACTCTGATCTTCTTTCCAAAACCTGGTTTAGAACTAGGTCTGGAACTAATCAGCTCAATATTTTCTTCCAGCATTCCAGGATTATAGTATTATAATTGATAATAATTAAGAGATGTTTCGCGGAATCCGTCTCATGCTAATTTTTTCTGAGAACCGAACTGGTAGTTGTGGAAATCCCAACAACAACGCGGAAACTGCAAAAATTCTCCGCATTATTTCTGTATTTTTTTGCTTTTTTTCGCATCAATGTTTTTTTTTTTGCATTTTAGTTCTAAATTATTAAGAAAATATAATTTTCTTAATAATTTAGTGTTTTCCTTTTTCTTCTTCTTAAAGCCCTAAGGTGCCACCCAAACGCCCTGCACCTTCTAGCAATGCACCTCAGAGCAAGAGAATGTGTGAGGAGAACCATATCAGTTTCTGTGGCAGTGCTAAAAATGCACATCTCGCCTACACCACCAGGCGGACAGCCGTGCACCGATTGCCAGTCCACCCCTGTATATGGGTTTACCTTTACATTTTCGTTAAGGGTACTGTATTACCTGAATTTAAAATGAACTTTTTTGGATTCATTTTTTCTTAGAACCGAACTAATAATTTTTGGCGAAAACCTCAGCTACTTTGTGGAAACCACAGATATCCTCCATTTTTTTTTTGTTTTGTGGCAATATATAATTCTTCCTGTATTTTAGTGCTTAATTATTAAGAAAAATATAATTTAATAATTTTGTAACATAAATATTTTCTTATTTTTCGTTTTGTCCTTTTTAAAGCCCTTTATTTTTATTAATGTAAATTAAATTAAAAGAGGCTTTTGAGTTGCTGTGCAGTTTCTGCTTTAACTGGCGAGTCACTACAATACCACTCGTCCTGAAACGCCTGAATAAGATGTGCCTTGAACTGTTAAAATGACTTACCAGTATTTATATTCTAGCACTGCAGGAGTTCAGTGTAAACTGTACAGTACAGATAGGAGTTTATCTTTACATTTTTCGTTAAGTGTAATGCATTAAACTGAGTTTAAATTAAATTAAAGTGTTTTGGGGCATATTTAAGGTTTAGGCATTTTTTTTTACCTTTTTTTTTTTACTATGCTCAGGCACTGTAACCCCTGCAAAAAGCAGGGGGTTATTGTATAGCACTAAAGCTCTGCTGCAGAACAGGGGAAAATGTAGGTTTTATTAGAACTGATTTTATCTTGCTTTGTAATAATAAATTACTTCAGCATTGTCCTCTTTTCAAACCCCTTTTTCATCTCTGCTCTTGTACAGGGGGTCCTCGGGTTACAACAGTATTGACAATTGACGTTTTGAGTTTACAACACTCACTCCCACTTCCACTCGGATTACATTGTCCTTTTCCTTTTCCTTTTCCTCATGTTTACATTTACAGACGCTCTTATCAAGAGCGACTTATATCTGTGCTTAAGTAGTCTGTTCTTCATACCTGTAAAGCTGTACTTAAACCAACATCTGCTTTTAACCAAGTTACTGTCATCTAAGTTTCGCATTTTATCAAACCCTGTCAAAAAGAAAAAGAAAAGAAAAAAGAAAAGGTAAATGCTGTGCTCAACAAGTTGGGGATAGCCAAGGTAAGGTGGAGAGGTTTTGTCAAACTAGATCATGTTAAGCATTTTTTTATACAAGCTGGTCAATGGTGTCTTTCTGGTGCCCACATATAACCTTTTCCCTATCCAAATACACACTATCCAGTTATAAAGAGATTTATTCATGAATCTTGCTTATAAATAGTAGTTTACATTTATGAAAGAAACAACGACACTGATCAGCTCAATACTGCCTTGAAACTACTAGGACTATGGTAGTCTAAGGCAGATCTGGCCCTTTAATGACCATCGGGGTATTCTCTCCAAGTTAATCTTTGTTTGTGAACATGTGGGTCTGTTGAGCATTTTATCAGAGTTTTGCCAAGAGTCTCATTATTATCACAAAATGTGATCTGAATGAGTTTCAAGATTTAGCTATAGACCACGTAATCCCATCTCATCCTCCAAAAACCATTCCCCTGGTTAAACATGGAGCAAGATTCATATCAGGATCACAGAGCAGGTGAGGCTGCTCCATTATATTTTTGAGTGTATTATCCACAGACCACCATTAGCTCTACTTGTTTACACATAGTGGTGCTGAAATAGCACATTTGTCCTCTAGCGTATCCCGGTAACACTTTGGACTGTCTATAGAGATAAGTAGCACAAGGAAACCTACACTCAGAATAGCAACTGTTGCAGGTCAGGATTCAGGCCTTTCCACTCTTAGTGGCCTTTATGAGTCGTTTTCATTCATAAGTGTTATGTGTTTGTTGAATAACTAGCACATTTTTTTCTGATGTTTTTTGGGTTCTTGCTTTGCCAGTGGTGCTGTCCTCTGTGGGCGATGGGAAACGGGTGTTTAACTGAATCATCTGATGCTTGGCCTACATTTTCAAATCAGCACCATATTGTGACAAAGACTCCATTGAGTAGCAAACACCCCAAAGAAAAGACTTCCCTAATACTGCATGCTAGATTATTCAGGAGTTCAGCGTTGCAGTTTAGAATCTGCACATAAGACAATCTAGTTTATAAAAATATACATACTTGTGTCGTGTTGGGTCTTAAATTCTTAAGTTTTCTCTTCATTTGTGTTTTTGTCTTGTTTAGCCATTCAGTGTCTTTACTCAGTTTTGCCATATACTTTCCACTTCTTCTGGATTTCTCTATGCTGTTGTTGTCTTATATTGTGGAAAATACCATTAAATTGAAATGACCATTCTGAACACACTGCAGGGGCCCTTTGTTAGATCAACATTTTAATTCATCCCAGAGCTCTTCAGCAGGAGGCTCTGTACAGGTCACTGGAATTTCTCCACAAAAGACTCATCAAACAATTTTTTTTCCAGACCTAAATTTATGCACAGGAGCACAATCACACAGTCTTCATATCCTGTCCTTTAAAATTACCCTTCACTGGAACTAAAGAGGCAAACCTAAATCTTGAAAACAGCCCCAAGCCAATATCTTTTAGCAAACCTACAGCTGGCACTGCACATTCTGTCAGGTAGCGTTCTCCTGGCATCCACCAAACCCAGATTCACCCATCAGACTGCCAGATAGTGAACATGATTCATCACTAAAGAGTTCACATAGTTATCTTGGGTTTGTGCAGCTGCTTGGCCACTGAAATCCATTTCAGTATGTTCCCTATGTACAGTTCTTTTGTTTCCAGAGGCATTTTGAAACTCTCTAGAAATGCAGTAGAGGATTGGTGGTTTTCATGCTTTATGCAATTCAGTGGTCCTAATCTGTGGGTTTGTGTGACTCTTCAGAAGCATTCAGCAACAGGACAATGGCCAGAGTATGAATGTGTTGATGATGGGGATGAATGCAGCGACACTTGAACACAGTACAAATGAACATTTGTGGGACAGGAGAGAAAAAGCTGTTTGCAGAACATATCCAATAGCAGCCAACTGCACAATGGAATCAGATTTCTGTTGACGGTTCTCAGAAAAACTATACATTTTTGGTCCTGTCCAGAGAACAAAGAAAAAGCATCTTGGGATGGTGAAAGTATCCAATCAGAGAGCATTAGTTATTTCTCCTTTGATGCAGCTGCAGTCCAGAATTTCCCGTCAAGTGTCTCGAGTGTTTTTTTTTGTTTTCTTCTTCTTAAAGCCCTGTATTTTTATTACGGTAAATTAAAATAAATTTGTTACTGTAATTCTTGCTTATACCAAAGAAAATGACAATGCACATTGAAGAAAATGCATTCCAGTCTATACAGGGGTAACATCTTTATTTTACATTCTAGCACTTTTCAGTTCATTGTAAACTGTACAGTACAGATATGGGTTTACCTTTACATTTTCTTATGGGTAGTGTATTAAGAGTTTAAAATGAAATTGAGGTGAGAATATTTGGGGCCATTTTTGGGGTTTACAGTATAAAAATAGGCATTTTTAGGCATTTATTTTACCAGATCACAACATAGCGGTTTTTCAATATACGCGGGTGCTCTTGGGAGTGTTTATAGTGGAGGTTTACTGCATACCCATATCAGCCACAACATTAAAATCTGCCTAATATTGTGTAGAGCCTCAGCAAAGTTGCATTGTAATTTAACGTTATTCAACTGGATAAAAGTATATTTTTTTATGTCTCTTTGCTGTACATAGTTCCCAGTGCACCACAGGGGATGATGTTGGGGTTCAGACAGTTGGTTAAACATAAAAATTGAAAAAAGTTTGAGGATATGAATCCTCATCCATGAGGATATACGAGAAATAGTATGATGCAGAAATATATTCAAATATACTTCAAATATATTGCAACATTTGCATGATTTGTCAAGCATCAACCTCTCCCACTTCCAGTCTACTATCCGAACGCAGCCAGATCATTTTTCTTGGCTCAGCAGATACAGATACAGATAGTGAAGCCTCTGTACACCTCTACAGCCTAACATGATCACATCTATTGTTTACATTTAAACCACCTGCCTAATATTGCACAGGTCCTTGTGATGCTGGCAAACCAGGTCTGACCCATTAAAGAGTGGATTCCACACTCTCTGGTTGTCACGAGGGCCGGCTCCTTCCAGCCCTCGTGAGCTACCTCGGAGCATGGAGCAGCACCCCCCGTTCCCCTTTCGCGTCACCCCCTCACTGTCACTGTGGTGGGACTGACTCCTCGTCACTCTGGGCAATGCGCGTGTGGACCGCAGGGCGTTGCCCCTGTCCGGCGGTCCTAGTCCTTCGTTGAGGGACTCCTCAGTATCTCTGGTGGTGTCACCACCACCAGGCAGGCCTTCGGCCGGTAGGGCACCCTTAGTCCATGAGTCCGGGCTCTGGAACCAGAGCCGCTCAGAGCACCCCACGCGACCAGGCAAGCAGCCCCCTACGGGAGGCTGAGCGGGTCCCTCCACGGACCCCGCACAGGCAGGCAGGCCGGCAGACAGGCCGGCAGGCAGGCAGTCCCCTCCGGGAGACT
>JBBPDC010146864.1:0-22504 GCA_037974485.1 Hemigrammopetersius urotaenia
CTGCCTAAATGACTATCGCCCAGTAGCACTCACCTCCATTGCCATGAAGTGCTTTGAGCGCATTGTCAAAGCTCACACCACTTCTTTACTTCCTGCTTCACTTGATCCACCCCATTTTGCCTACAGGTCTAACAGATCTACAAACGATGCAATAGCAACTGCACTTCACACTGCCCTCTCCTACCTGGACAAGAGAAACGTGCGGATGCTGTTTATCGACTATGGCTCCGCTTTCAACACCATCATACCCTCCAGACTCATAACAAAACCCAGAGACCTGAACATCAGCTCCTCCCTGTGCAGCTGGATCCTAGACTTCCTGACACACAGACCTCAGGCAAACTCCATCACCTCCTCCACACCGACACGGCCCCAGGGATGTGTGCTCAGCCCCCTGCTGTACACCCTGTTCACCCACAACTGCACGGCAACACACAGCTCCAACGCCATCATCAAATTTGCAGACGACACCACCATCATCGGCTGCATTTCTGATGGAGATGAGCCGGCATACAGGGCAGAGGTGAGAGCCCTGACATCATTGTGCCGCAACAACAATCTGCTGCTCAACGTCAGCAAAACCAAGGAGCTCATCATAGACTACAGGAGACTGCACACCCCCAGACCTCCATCCACATCCAGGGAGCAGAGGTGGAGAGAGTCAGCTGCTTCAGATTCCTAGGCATCAACATCAGCGAGGATCTGAGCTGGTCACAGCAGATCAGCACAGCGCATCACCAGGACTGAACTACCAGCCATCCAGGACCTCTACAGTCAGTGCTGCAGGAGGAAGACGCAGCGGATGCTCTCTGATCGCAGCCACCCCAGACACAGATTTTTCACCCTCCTGCCGTCAGGCCAGCGGTACAGGAGCATTCAGACACGCACCAGCAGACTCAGAGACAGTTTTTATCCACAAGCTGTCAGGCTTCTGAACTACTGACATTCTGCACACACCAGTGTACACTCAACACAACTACTGGACCCTTCACAATGTCACTTTAAACAATGCCACTCACTGCATCATTTTGCACTAGACATACTATTAATACTGTAAATATTAAACCTTTTCCGTACTTGTAAATATTAAACACTCTTTTAAAATGTTATTTTCTTAATATTGTACCTATTTTACATATACTACATTCTTATATATATTCAATTCCTAAAATGTTCAATTTTAAATTGTTTTATCTGTATACTATCTTTTCTATATATTTGTTTAATGTTGGGGGAACACGAGTCTAAGAATTTAATTACGGTAATGATGCTACATTGTTATCTGTATATGACAATAAAACTTGAAATTTGAGGGTAGAAAAGGGCCTTCCCCAAACCGTGTCCACAATTTGGAAGCATGGCGTTGTCCAAAATGTATTATGTTGAAGCATTAAGTCTGCCCTTCACTGCAAGTAAACCTCAAAAACAGGGGTGTCCCAATGCCTTTGTCCACATAGCGTACTTAATAATGAGCTAAAGATCAGGCTAAATGAGATTTGAAAAGTACTACACTACTTGGAGGCAGGTTGGGGGTGTTGGGGGCATACCAAACACAGAACAGGGGTGGGATGGGGGTGGGTAATAGGGTCTTTTGAGGGGCTTACGGACAGTGCAGTGCCCCTCTTTCTCACACCCCTCATTGACAAGCCCCGAAACTCGGAATGTTCTGTAAATTCTTTGAAAGTGATCAGCAGAGATGAACGTGAACTACTTTTTTTAATCAGAAGCGGTACGTGCAGAAACACTCTCATGGTATTCTAAAGTAAACACAGCTAGCACAACGCACTCAAGTGAGTAAACTCTAAGACTGCACTCGGGTCCGTGCGTTTTTAAGTGTTTATAAACAACATTTGCATTAGTTACCACCTTTTACAAAGATTTAACCATTGTCACGTCTGGAACAAAACACAGAACACCCCCACTCACCCTTCTGCTCATTCATGCTGGGGGTCCTGGAGCTGCTTGCTGTTGCTGAGGGGCTCCACTGACTGTACTTTGGTAGAACCAACAACTTTTCGTGCCTTGGGGGGTGGCAAGTGTGTTCCAGACTCACGGAGGTGATGTAAACCGAGCAAAACCGATCTCAAATCGCGTAGTATGTTCTTGAAATAAATTAAAATAAATAACTATTGTACTGTTTGTACTATTGTACTATAGCAAACGCTGTAAGGAACTTTATAAAGTTTCTCCATAGTGGTATAGTCCCAGTCGTTAAGCGAGAGGGCAGTGACGTTTGATTGACTGCCGTGAAAGGCATATAAATCACAACACAGGGAGGAATAGTGTATTTGGCACATTTTGGATGTAATGAACGCACAACGTTTAAAACAGTAGTCAGAGATTTATTCAATAGGTTTTTAAGTGAAATAGCTTTCATCTATGCTATATGGACAAAAGTATTGGGACGCCTGACCATGACACATACAAGACGTCTAATGACATTGCATTCAAACACAGGGACTTTGCAGCTATTCCAGCTTCCAGTCTTCTTTGGAGGCTTTCCACAAGATTTTGGAGTTTCTGTAGGAATTTGTGCCCATTCATTCATTTATGGGGTCAGGCACGAGAAGGCCTGTCTTCCAGTTCATCCCAAAGGTGTTAGATGGGGTTGTGGCCAGTCAAGTTCTTCCACACTGAACTCATAGCACAAACTTGTGTTCACAGTAGAGAACTGGGAGCAGTTAGTCATGTAAATACTGTGAGCTTGGTATGTACATGTGAAAGCAGAACAGGAATCTGTGCAAAACAGGTGTGCTAGTGAACATCCCCCCAGCACTCAGGTTTCTTCTCTGTTGCTAAATGATTTCCTTTTTCACATCAGAAATTATATTTAGTTTAATTTTTAGTATTGCTTATTTGTGCCTACATTTAACAAAGCAAATGGTTGGTTAAGGCATTTCACATGAAAAGGCTTTATGGGTTCATATCTGTGGAGCAGCCTACACAAGTCTCTTCAGAAATGAGACATCTTCCTGAGGTTACTATGGCAAGTGCGTGCGCAAAAAACCCCGTGGCATTATCTCCGAGAAGGCACTGCTGTCTGAAAAAGCATTGCTTGCAACCTGATTATCAATGCACTCTCAATAGTAAAGGCACCACATAGTCCATAGCTGCATTCACACATCCACACATAGTTTGATATTACTATATTTGTGAGGACAGTCCATTGGCTCATGTAACACTGTAGTTGAGTATCACTACACCTAACATTATTCATAACCCCTGTCACTAAAATGTAGTCATTCTGCTCTTTATAGTTTTCCAAAATCTTGGGAAGAAAATAAAAGGCATGTTTCCTTCTGAGAACCAGCTCCTCACTTCTACAGATGCTCCTGTATTCCCTTCCTTAAAAGAACATTTTGTCTCCACAGTGCAAGAAAAACAAAACACAAACAAAACAAATTCAAGTCCAGCTGAGGTCCACAATTGAAAATGCGTGTCTGTGACTGACTTTGCTGATTGTATTGTGGATCACAATTTTATTCAATTTTTTTCTTCTATCAAAACACATTTGAAGCTCTTCATCAAAAGTTATAATATCTGGCATGTAAGAAAATGTGAGAATCTTTTTATATCCACTGTCCTTTTATGTCACACACGCACACAAACACACACACACACACACTGAAAATCATGGCTATTTTAAACTGGGCTTAAATATTTCTTCTCAGATTTTCTGTGTTTAAACTTCAAAACATGCTGAATATTAAACCTCTCACTAAAAACCTCTGTTCATTGCACCTGGCACCCCGTATAGTGAAGAATGGAATGAAAATGTCACTGTTTGTCCTTGTTTGTGCCTTATCATGGTCAGTGCAGGTATTATTTTTGAGAAATTAAACATTACTTGTGATGTCACTTAGCTCCCCATCAGCAGTCACACTGCATCAAGGTGGTCTTCTTTATTTACGCTGTGTTTATGATGTTAAAATAAACATTTAGGTTTAGTTGACCTATAATATTTAGATGACCGATGTCACCCCAAAGCTAAAATAATAAAACCAGAAGAGTGTAAAATAATTAAAGTGACAATACCCAACCCTCAGGTAAGGTGTTCTGTAAGGTGTTCCACTGCCATTATTAAAAGTCACCGTAGCAGTAAAGTGAAAGTATGGTGGTGGACCTCCATACTTCAACTTTAGAGTCTCTTAAATAAATCAAATCAGATTTCTAATACAGTTCATGGTTAGAGAAAGAACCTAGTCAGCGAAAGAACCTAGTCAGCGATTAGGTCCGCTTTTGACCTTTTGCCCCAGACATTTTGTAATTTATGTCATTAAGCCTCCAAAAATTGGAAGGAAGTGCTCTGTTTTTTTTACACCCTTGCTTCCTTTATGTCACACACACAAACATGATACTCCACATATAGACCTTCAGGTTCAAGTCAAACGCAAAAGACTTTATCCTCGTTTGGAAGGTTTTGACAATCTGGAATGAACCCCAACTTTTTCTAATACAGTCCATGGACTGGCTGACTGTAGATGGCACTACTCACCTGCCTATGAAGCTTCAGAAAGTCCCACCATCTCTTGCATTAGTGGACTTGGTGGACGTGGGTTTAAGGACCGTCTTCGGCTGACATCCTCTTGAGATCTGTGCCTCTCTCGGCCTTTTAAGCAATGTGAAAAGCTTGACTGACGCCTTGTTGTGTCACATGACTTCCTGTGAGGAGCCAAGCTTGTCACTTTGCCCAGAAGTCTCCTCCGCATCCTGCACTTGCACCACAGTGCTGGTGTTACAGCTGAACACTTCTTTCTTGGTTTACCGTCCACTGCATGGTTCTGTGTACGACAACTGTGTGTGTGTATGTTTGTAAGTAGTCGAAGACGTCTGCAACTCAACTCAACCTGTTGGGTTTTACATCTCAGATGATGGAAAATAACCACAGTAGTGTCAGCTTCCAAAGACTACCATCAGGTGAGTGTTTTAATGTGTATGTGTGTATCTGCCTATATATATTTACTTAGTTTTTTGTTGCAGTTGTTTTCTCTTCATTTTGACCATTTTTGAATGGAAGAAGATCTACTAGTCTTGGTTCAGATGACGTCCCACCCGCAGATAATTTTTAGCCAAAGACTGAAATGAAATGAAACAATATTAGAAGTAAAGCAGTAAAATCCATCTCTTTCATCTAATGTATGCACTGTTTCTCTATGTGCAGAGTGTAACCCAGGCTTTCACTTCCTCTTAATGTAAAATGTGTCTGTGGTTGTGTCTTGCATTTACTTTTTGAATGCCCCCTCGCCACGGCCCGTGTATCGTACAAAGTGAAAGCTATATGGATTGTGTTTAAAATATTTTACGATTGTCACTGTCACACTTACTGAAGGAGAATTCCATTCTTTTTTCAAAATTTCAAAATAGTTGAGATGTAAAGAATCATTCAGAGTGGTTTGATATGTACTGGTGCATCATAGAGAAACTTACCGATTCTTTACAGTAGTGGTGAATGGAACCAGAGGCCTTGTTGTCTTTAACTCAAAGATAGCCATTTTATATGGTATTCAAAAAGAAATGGCTATTCACTATAATAAAAAGTCTCAGACTACATTTTATGTCAAAGTATGAGTGTAGTTTTTAGCGGCAATGAACACATTTACATTTACGGCCTTTAGCAGGTGATGCACAGGGGTGCGCTGTAGTCTATAAAACACATGCCTCTTATACCAAAAAAAACAGACTTAAATTAAAAGAGCTGCTAGCAAACTAAGATTCTACCTGATTTTTTTTATCAATAAACCCTGGCATGCAGTAAAAGAGCTGCTAGCAAACTAAGATTTTAGATTTCTTTTCATGGCCTGTTGGTCCAACAAACTAAGTTCGTCATAAATTTAAGATCATCACGCCAGCTAGTTGTGAGCGGCATTTTCAGACAAGGCATGAAGTTCTGCCACATCACACTGAGACTTTTCTGCTGCAAGCAGCTAAATTCACTGCTTAGCTTACTCTGCTACAAAAACGTGCAAAAAATGAAAATGTCTCCATGTCAAATTCTGCTTAAGACCAAAATAAATGTATTTTTATATGTTTATGAAAATAAAGACACTCTTTTGAAAAGTTAGACATCTCCGAAACTTTGCCTGGAGCTTTTAAACATGTTGTGGTTCATTCACATGGTCAAACGGCATAGCGGCCAAATCCAGCGTACCTTGTGGTACAGTCCAGAATTTCAACAGGCAGCCTGAAAGTCAACATGTTTATGATTTTGGCATTGCTTTGTTTTTTATTTATAGTATAAATATTTAAATATTCTCAACATTTTAAACACGTGTTAATGTAGTGATACTTTGTTTCCACAAATTTTAAATCGAATCCGTCATAAAAAAAAAAAAGTGTTCATGGCAACTTCTACTAAAGTAAACTAAGTACGCTAAACTGATATCTAACATATTTCATCCATGATCTGATGAGAAAATGTGGACACTGGAACTTGACAGTAACAATAATACAACATGTTTAATATATTTCTGAGGCTTTGTAATAACCGCGCACACACACATAAGCATATACATTTTAGGGGTGTCAAATGAACGTGTTAATTGCGATCAATTAATCACAGAAAAAATTACGCTGATTAATCGCACCACGAGACTGTAACCTGGTCCAGTGTTCTGCCGAAACATGCCGCCCATCGAGATGTGCTACGGTGCCCTTCTGCGCATGTGCAGTTCCACAGTCTTGGGATTCAGTGCCACGGCCATGAATCTCTGCTACTTTGGGACACTGCCAGCTGTATGAACGTAAAGGGAGCATTTTTCCACAGGGTAGCATGAATCCTGCTTCACGGTGGCATTTCTCAGTGGTAGAACCTGACCGTATAAACCGGCTCTATGCATCTCTAAAGATCGATCTATCTGTCTGTCTGTCTGTCTGTCTGTCTGTCTATCTATCTATCTATCTATCTAGGCTCTTTTCACTTAAATACAATGTATTTTTCTTAGATAATGTATATTATTTGCCTATTTCTCATCATTAATGACAGTTACAAACTGACTGTATAAACTGTATAAACCGAAACATCTTTTGACAAGGCAGCATAATTCTTCAGAACACCTGTGCTGGTATGTACATTGTCTTTAACCGCATCTTATACATTGACTTGGTTCTACCATTGTTTGGTTCAGCATTTTTTCCCTCAGCATATAAGGTCACAATTTTAACTGCTGTGTCCATTACTGTAAAATATTAAATAGAGAAAACAAATGCATTCATAAAATAATTTTTTGATTATTATATTAATATTTACTAAAATACATTATTATTATTATATTTATCATTACACACACACACACACACACAAATGTACCGTGCTTCATTAAATTAAATCAGGAGCTGCTATTGGAAATTCGCTGGAGGTACTGAGGAGAAATCTGGAACCGAATCTGTGTTCTAGACTGCTGGTATGAGAAGACTCTTTGGCCCTTGATCAATATTCATTCAGGGCTACAGACTTTCTTGCCACTAAAATCTGTAATGTTAATGTGTAAAATGAATAAAATGCAGCTTGAGCTTATTTAATATCACTTAAACATATTAGTCAAATCTAAAAGTCTGTCAGTAATTCAGTAATTCTGATTCCATGGTGTACTTTCAAAAATGTCCTACAACATACTGTGGGGAAGGGAAGGGAGGGAGGGAAACTGGATTTCCATTTTCAGCTCATACCAAGTTTTTAACACAGCAGCACCAAAAGTAAAAATGTGCTGAACTATTGTGTCATTCCAGAAATCAGCACTTTTTCTGAAGACTCCTGTGAGTACTACCAGACCGACATCTACGAGCAGCTTCCCAGTTCACTGTCCAGGTGGAAGTACCAGTACTGCGATCAGGCCCAGGATGACGATGATTACGAGGATTTCGAATATGTTTCACCAATATTCAGAGAGCTGCACTCCACACAACCGCTGAAGACACTGCCCCTATGCATGCAGGAAAAGAGGACCCTCAGGTGTGTGAAGATCATACGCAGGAGGCTGGTTGCCTCAGCACAAGCTGAAAAATAGCAGTCATGTGTGAACACTCGATTCCTTTATTTGGAAAAGGCAGCAAATAACATTGGAGATGTGGGAAGACAGTCAGAGTCAATCAGGATTAAGTGCAACTGCAAAATGATGATAATAATAATAATAATAATAATAATAATAATAACCAGCTAAAATATCATTTCCAATAGGAAATGCTTTATTGACTGCTTTGGGGGCTCTTTGGGGATGTGGGTGGCTATAAAGCACAGAGTTAAGGTGCAAACTGGAATAAATGTAGACTAGGTCTGCACCCTAAAGTGTTCTAATATTGTTTTTAAGATTAAAAAATAATCGAACATACATTCGTTTTATAACCAATTATAAATCCCACTTGACGGAGGAGCTTTGTGGTGTTAAATCTGACATTTAACAGTTTTGGTATTTGTGTGATGTGGTTTCATCCAAAACTGTGATGATTAATTTTTTCATGACAGCTTTCTAATCTCACTTTACAGAACTGAATACAGTGGTATAAGTAAATGACATTTTCTCTGAACAGAAGTGCTATTTTGTACCTTCTTGTATCTTTAATATGAATGCGAAAGGCTAAAGTATTGTAGGCTGTATAGTTAGATATATGTAAATATTGGTTGTGAATATAGTGTCATCACAAGAGCTGCAAATTCAAAAGAGGCTATTATGCAGCTACATTTATGCTGCTGCATATGGACCACATGGACAAGGGAGTAAATGGTACATTTCAAAACTTTAACAGTGTTAGGAACTCCATCAACCTCTTCTATTTTAAAAAGTAAGGACCTTTAGGTTTTCCATTACATTGTCCCTTTAAAGACTAGAGGCTATGTTTATGTGTTGCATTAGCTTTATTTACTGTGTTGTTCAAATATGTGAGTTGTGTGGCTGTGACTTTAATGCTTTAATTGTTTATTTTGATGTATGTCAAACTTAAAGAGTCTTGTACTTACATTTTTACATTTTCTGGTAAGTTGATGGAGGTGTTCAGTCCAAGGCCTCAGAATTCCTTAATACAGGACTATGTCCAATAGAGGGCTGAGCAGTGTCAAGATGTATATATATATATATATATATATATATATATATTCCATCAATCAGGGAGAGACGTCACCAAGAGAAATTCAAGATTAGCTCATGGAAATCTTGGAGGGAGAGCCAGCAAATTGCAAGGAGGAGACTGAAGGAACAGGTGGAGAGATTCTTCTCAAGGTTATTGCCATGGAAACACACCCTGCACAAAATTGAAGGTGATATTATGTACTAGATATAGATTATTACACTTACTAGCTGCATTATAGGTCCACTGTCCACTCTATGGTTTATGACCTCAAGACTACTGTTGACCAGATACTGTTTAGTTCGTGGACTATTCCCAACACAGTATAGCAGTGTGTGCAGCGCCGACACAAGCGTGTCATGAACAGAGGTTCATCTACTCTGAAGGTGTCAGTGTTCACACCTTCAGAGTAGATGTGTTAGAATATTGTGCACATACATACATTTATCACACACATCTATCCATTCAGTTGGGTTAAAGTGCCATAGTCTCTGAATGGCCATCGGCAAGGTGGGGGTAAGGTAGGGCTTAATAATAAAGTGGCTGATGAGTGCACTGCTGTATAAGTGCACAGTTCAACCTTATTTACCTATCTATAGTATTTATGTGCACCTCTCTTACTGACCCCAGCATTTTTCGTATATAACATATTGTATTTAGTACAGAGTATTTTCTGTAGAGGTTTATACTGTATTATGTATTGTTCTTGTCTCTGTGTGTCTGCAGTCAGTGTTACAGCGCTACTAGGAGCTTCATGATACTGAGAGAAAACCTTTTGTTATTGCAGGTAGATTCGGAATGGGGGTGAAGGCGTACTTTGTGTTCCTGAGGTACCTGCTGTGCCTAAACCTACTGAATTGTGTCATCATCACTGGATCTGTGCTCATTCCTTCACTGTATTACGACTCCATAGACTGTAAGTGCAGATCTGAGCACTTTGAGTGGAAATATTACAACAATCTTCTTTTTATTGTTTTTCTATGCATTCATTTATTCTTTGATTTTTTTACTCCATATTATTTTTGTGCCTCCTGATATGTGCAACCTGGCCTGGTGGTTAGGGACTTGCTCCTCCAATCAGAAGGTTGTTGGTTCAAATCCCAGGACCTGAGGTACCCTTGAGCACGGTACACTGCTCCCTGAGCACCATTTTTGGCAGCCCTCTGCTTCACTCTGGTGAATTGGTTAAAAACATCCCTGCATCCCTGTTAAACACATTGAATGAGTAAATAATCTTGATGAGACTTTGCTGATTTTGGATTGTGTTTCATAGGGAAATCTATGTCAACAAATGGTTCCTTCTTAGACATTTTCCTGGGCACGGTGAGTTGCTGCACATTCTTACACTGCATAATTTTTTAATAGGTGGGTCCCTATTCAATTTCACTTGAATGCTTTCCGATCATACTCTTCAAAGATACAGAGTTCATTTAAATTGTGAATACCCACAATGTGATCACAACATTATAAGCGATGACCAAAGTGTTCATGTTGTCTTGATTTGTATGGTAGTTTATAAGCACTTGGTAAATTACAGAAAATAATAACTACTCCATCTGTTTTCCTGAACTGCTCAACTTCTTGCTATGAACTTTAATTCTTAAAGTTTTCCTGTAGTCACTGTAGTCATCTCTAATGCTGTTGAAATTTAAATCCCTTGTGGATAAAAATGAGGGCCTTGAATTTGCAGCTAAACTAAAACCAGAGCTGTAGAGAAAAGTGCTCAGTGTGTGCACAGCCAAAGCTGCACCTGAACTAAAACGGCAAGCTTTAAAAGTATATAATAACAAAAATAATATGAATGACTAAAATTTATGATATATCCATCAATTTCGGTTCATGGCCACATCTTTTCCACGTAGATAAAAAACAACACCTCTCTCTTCCACATGGATAAAAAAGACATTTCTTTCACGTAAATAAAAAGAACACCAGACATGCAATTGCTGATCAACTACATTTTGGCTAATGAAGAAATCTGTGAATTTAACTAGTCATAAAGAAACAGGTCAGGATTATTTGTATTGTATTTATTGTAATACCGATTGTCCATCAAACCTAATCACCTGTATTTTCAGAATATATGTAACAGAAGCAGGATAATAAATTCACACTTGAAAACTATTCTCATACAAAAAGTTCTTTTGCCAAAACGATATGTATAGACCCTGCTCATAAATCCACAAAACTCTGCCCTAATCCTGGTCTGATTTACAGTGCTTTGTCCCACAATGGCTCACATTTCAGCTTCCATCCCGCTTTGTGTCTTTGCAGGGCGTTTTGGAAAAGTCCCCAGTCTTCTATGGTTTCTACAAACACAAAATCCTAGACCACATATGTTTGAACACATCTCTCCTCTTCTTCGCTGGCATGGTCTTCATCCTCTTCGTCAGTCTCATCATGATAGTGCGCAGGTCAGAAAACCACATTCAGCTGGGATGTTACTGGTGTACATGAGAAATGTAGGCATAGATCTGCAAATGAACTGCATATTTTGTTGTAGAACTGAAAAATCTACTCCTTTTTCAACATGTACTTCTTCAAGGGAATTCACTTTAAGAAGCCTAAAGTCAAAATGTCCTACTATGGTGTTTTGAGAATAATTTTTTGTGTGTAAATGTGTAAGTGAACTTTGCTTTGCTTGGCCTTTCTTCTCCAGAACGGTCGTGGGTTATAAGCACACATGGCTGATGGGAAGCCGTTACAGTGCAAATATGTGCTATAAGGTGTTCTGTGGATGGGATTTCTCTATCCAGGATGTTCAGGCAGCCTCACTCAAACACAGCTTCATCCGAAACGAACTGAAGGTGAGCTCCCGGCCATGGCACTGAGAAATCATCAGTAAAAAATAAAAACAGTGAATGAATCAATCAAAACGATCACAACTCGGCGTAACATATTTCATTCATGTGTAAATATTTGACTTCACACATTTGTTAGGACAAAACAAGAGGTGGATTTGGACCGAACAAGAGTCAGCTCTGCTCAGACCGATTAATTTCTGAAGAGCCTAAGTACTCAGTTCCATTGTTTTAGAGAGAATTATCTCACACATGCAAACTTTCTTTGCCAGATGGACCTGGAGGAGCACAGATTTCGTCTAAAGGTCTCTCAGCGCACGCTAAAGAAATGGGTGCAGCTGTATTTCCTGCGAGCAGTTCTCAACTTTGTGGTGCTGGTTCTTCTAGGCGGTTCCTTCTACTTAATCTACTTTGCCACTGATGTCTCTCAGAATGCAGTAAGAAATCATTCCCAAACTTTATCGGCCTCATCTGCAGCATACAGTCAATAAAAACAGACAGCAGTTTAGTAGTTAAAAGTAATTAAATTAGAGGAAAGTAGAAGGGCTGGATGAGACGGGCTAGATCATGGCTATTAACTTCCATCAGTTACAAATGCTATCTTCATAAAGACAACCTGTGGTTTCCTGTTTACTGTGGATCTTTCCTTTAATCTGGACATTTTTGAACAAGTGCCTTATTTCATGTCCTGTCTTAATACCTATAAATACATTATCAAAAATGAATTTGTGTAGAATTTAACCCTATACCTTAACCCAACCTTTGAGCTGTGATCATGTAACATTTTTAATGCAAAATCACACAATTTATTTAATTTAGAGAAATGTCATTCTGATAAAGTCAAACTTTCAAAATAATAATGTTGTGCTGCCTGAAACAAAGAGGGGGAACTGTGTGACACAAAAAGGCTTCTTGAAATGCTTTCTTTGTATCGGCACTCAGTGTGCAAAACTCCCACAGGACATGATGTAAAGTGTCCATTTGTGTCACACAGCACAATATGAACAGTGCGAAATTCTTTCTCTGTATTAAACCCTTTCAGCAAGTGAAGCAGGGGTCAGCCAGGAATACAGCGCCCGGAGAGCAGTGTGTGAGGACAGTACCTTGCTCAAGTGGTGCCATTGGGATTCAAGCCCATGACCTTCCGATCACAGAGGCCGCCAGCTGCCCACGATATGAAGTGGTTAATGATAGTTAATCTGATGCTGCACAGTTTGTGTTATTCATCTACATCTATTCATCCGCGGTCACGGGATACTGCTGGCTGGATCATTTTGATTGGTGAATTATTCTCAGCCCGGTAGTCAGATGTGTGAACCACTCTGTGAAGCAAGCGCGCGCACACACACACACACACACACACACACACACACACACACACACACACACACAAACGACCATGTCAGTGTCACTGCTCTGTTGAGAATCATCCACCACCGCAATAAGACCTGCTCACTGGTGGTCTTTTGGGGTGCTGGCCGTTGATGAACAGGGTAACAAAGGACTAACAAATGATGCAGAGAAACATATGGACTACAGTCTGTAATTGCACCCCTGTAGGTGCGCCTGTGTGATCAGTGGAGCTGATAAAATGGACAATGAGTGTGTGTATATATAAGCAGAATTCCTCTTTAGCTTCAAAACCTCCTGTAGATCCATCTATTCAGAGAGCATCTCCTCTCCTAATGCAATATTAATTGAATTTTTTCATTACTCCTACATAAATATTTTAGCACTCATAAGTCGCTTTGGATAACAGTGTCTGCCAAATTAATGTAAGGTAATTTAAGGTAGATACACATAAACAGTGTGCTCAGTGTGTGTTCACTTTGTGTGTATTCACTTTCACCTCTGTTTATCTCCTCAGGGAAATGAGCATCCTTCATTTATAAAGCTTCTGTGGGAGTATCTGCCACCCATCACCATTACATTGATCAACTTTCTGCTGCCACTGCTGTTCTGCACGATCTCAGGGTTTGAAGACTACTCCCCGGCCACCCAGCTTAATGTTACCTTAGTTCGGTAAGAGGGCCCGCCTCTTCATCACCTCTATACCACAACATTAGCATCACATTTCAACAGCATTAAATGGCCTTTTTAACAAGGGCTTCAATCTGAACTCTTAACCAAAATCAGTGAGACAAGACAGGTTTGCTTGAAGATCATTGGCGTGAGGATTTGATTGTATTCAGTCGTGAGGACATCAGCAAGGTCAGGTGCTGATGCTGGATAATTAGCTGTTGATCATAAACTCCACTCTAACCCTGTAGAAGCAGTGTCTGGATATTATAGGACATAGAACACATGTTGCATAGCTAAAACGATCTTGAGGTCAGAATGTTGTCCTTTCTTGTAGATAACAGTATGCCATACTGTGGCTATAAGCTTCCATTAGTACTTAGCTATTTATCTACATTAGCCTCAAATTTAGCTTCAGACACCATTGCTTTCCACAATTCAATGTACAGTGTCACGGCCATGTGAACGAAGTAATGAAATTGCCCTGCAAATAAAACCGCACTGGAGATTATTAATGAAGATTCTGTATTTGATCCCGACAGGAGTATTTTCCTGAAGCTTGCAAGCTTAGGTATCTACCTATTCTTCCTCATCAGGCAAATGAAATCAAATGTAAGTAACAAGTTACAGGTTTTTATATTCTACAACCAACACATTATTTAAATAAAAAACACTAACCATACAGTCACTTCTGTTCCAATGATCATTGTTTTTTCTTTGTTGGCTTGAATACATGTGTATTTTTCAGTGTCCAGAGACTGAATTTGGGAAGGAAATGTACAAACTCACTATATTTCAACTCTTGGCATGTTTCTGCAATGCTTTCCTGGTGTCCTTACCCAGAATGTAAGATTTTGTGCCATTTAAACATTAGCCGTCATCATAGATGTTTAGTCTGATTGTATTTTCAGTTTTCAATTATTTGTTATAAGTTACGTGCAACAATTGACAGGCTATGTGCTTATTTACATAATTTAACCTCTTACCTCCAAATGTTTTTCTGACATTGTGAAAGCTGCCCTTCCTAAATCATTAAACTCTTACATCAGACCGTATCTGGTTAGGTGATCTCAGTACTCCTACTTATGAAGCCTTTGACACTTTGTGGCAGAAATTGCAGGTTTCAAGATGGCTGCTGCTACCATTTTTAGCTATTCTATTTGTCTATATTATTATTATAATAGGCTGCCATATGGTATCAAACAACCACTTAAGTCTATTTCTAATCATGTAATAACTGAACATAGGAGTGAGGAAAGTGTGTGATGATTTAGTCAGTGGTAGTTCTTGTACAGGTTGTATACATTGCTAAAAGCTAGATTAGCCTTGGAGAGTTATTTGGCTTGCATAATTTTTGACCACAGCTCCTTAATTCAAAGTATCAAGTGATTAATTTAACATTTTGTTTGTCTTTACTGGCTCCAGGTTACTAGTAGAGAAGTATCCCTCCTCTAAGCTGGCAAGGAAGATAGGCAAGCCAAAGTTTACAATCCCATTAAATGTGTTGGATCTGGTCTACAGTCAGACAGTCACTTGGGTGGGTGTTTTCTACTGCCCACTTTTGCCAGCTATCAGCATCTTAAAGCTTCTGGCAATCTTTTACATGAAGAAGGTGCGTGGGCCATACTGTATCTATACTTTGATCTAAATGGGAAAGTATGAAGGCAAACAGCTATTTAATACCACATGTTCCTCCTTTCTACTGTCAAGTTCTCTGTGGTGCGGTGCTGTGATCCGGCTGAGAAAATGTTCCGGACCACCAGCTCTTCAGTTCTGTTTCACTTCACTCTCCTCCTGGGCCTCATCATGTCTGTGGTGACGCTTGGGGTCAACATCAAAATGTAACGTGGCGCTAATTCATAAAGAAATAACCATTCATTAATTATAAGAATAAACTATTCAAATAAGCAGCATATCAGTCAGCCCACACTTGTCTTGCTGTCTCTGGCCTTGTTCAGATTTGGGTCTGGGAAATGTGGTCCATTTGCCAACATGTCTGTGTTTAACGTGACGAACGCGTGCGTGGAGAAACTCCCAAGCCCTGCTCAGACCACCATCCATTACATCACATCCGAGGCCTTTGCCTTCACTCTCATATTGGCTGAGATGTAAGTTAATGTGTGTTTTTCTGTTTGTTTTATTTGTTTGTTTAATTTCTTAGGACCAAAGCTGTCCTAAGTTATCTGCTTTCCCATGTTTCATACCGAAAGAGCAAAGCATTTATAATTTTTGGGTAAGGTATATTTAGGCTTAGATAATTCCATTTACAAAAATACTTGTTACATGTACACACCGTTGTATGAGAACGTTTTTGCGAATGCAGTAAATCGTGCATTCATATTTGTAAAAGTACAAATATGCATGATTTACTGAAAAAAACTCAAATAAATTGTTGCATGTGAGAAAAAGTCTATATATATAAGTATATATTCAGCATATATTTAAGTATATAAGTATATTAGGAGTGATGAAACGAAATAGTTCACTGAGAAAAAAGAACCATTTTGATAAAAGAACACCTTGCCAACATATAACTGAATATTTACATGTACTTATATTTGTACATTTATATTATGTATTTATATGCATACATTGTCATTTTCAAAGCAAAACATTTTTTGTTTACATAATTCAAGTATGTGTGTTTGCACTGTGTATATAACAAGCTGGTCTGTTTTACAGCATCATCCTGACATCCTTTATCTCTCGTGGAAGAGCTAATTGGAAAGCCATAGAGAGGCTGAAGGACATGCTAGTGATGGTAAGTGTTGGTTCTGAACTGTACAGAGGAACATTGATCAAATCTTCACATAACGTACAGGACAGATGGTGTTTTTAGATAGTTTTAATGGAGGCTTTGATATGATTGAGTCATGAGCTCTGCCCTCTTATATCTTCATAACTTACATATTAGCTTTTTTATAGTTACAGTGTAATAGTCATAATAACAATTGCCATGATTAATAACGGAGAAATTAAAATAAACCTACAGTTTAAAGGGTAAAATGTTTTGATTTAGATGTTTTGTCTGTGTTAGGAGCCAAAATGCCAACGTTCTTATTGTTAAGCTGTTTCAGACAGCCCAATTTCTGGGCTTGTCTCTGTAGTTTGGCCTAAAACTTAAAGAGGTATTCATTTCTTTGTGTCTTGTACACATTTCTGCCTTGCAGTGTAGCTCAGATAAGCGTTTTCTGGTGAAGCAGCACGCCACGTTGGTCAGGAAACGGAAGAAGACCAACCAGAGTACTGAGGAGATGGCTTCGTGAAAGGGGGCTCAGTCTTTAACTGAGATATACTCAGAGAGAAAGAAGAAACTATCATCAAACTATGCTTGTAAAGAAGAAACTATCACATTTTTTATATGTATACAGTAAAGCAAAAAATTCATGGAGTGGCAAGATTAGGTTCAGTATTACTTAACATTCCTATGACAGGTACTATCATCTCAGTAAAGCTAACAGGCTGGTATGAGCTTTATTTCGTTGTCATACACATTTGTGTGGAAGCTATTCCTTTTTTACGTTCTGTTTTATGTGGTATTTGTCTAATAAACATGTTTTAGTTTGCTCAGAGTGCTGTGACACAGTTAATATTATTAATCTCTACTTTGCTGTGTGATTTTTGTATAATGTTTTTTTTTCTCACTTATCCTCAATAAATTCTGCCGGCAGAAAAAAGGTGGGTGTGGTTTCTGTTAGCACTACCATAAGCAGTTATTGCAAAAGGCATGAGCCCTCTTTATCTATGACTTACACATGGTCAGGAGGAGCAGTGCAGCATGCATTCACACACACACACACACAAAGATGTGCACTCAGTCATGCCCACATATGTCAAAAGCTCAAGCTAATGTCAAATGCCAGTAGAGGAGTGAGAGAGCTCCAGAATGGGAAAAACTCTGGGGTTACAACTGATGTCAGTCATGCGTGAGTTGCACATTCTCTCCATATCTCTCAGCTTAGAAGGAAGATTCAGATTTTAATATTCGGCTGTGGCTTTGAAATGACCTAAAAAACCTTTATTCTCTCTGTGTGTTTCAGTTCTGGCTGGAGTCATGACAAAAACTGGTATTTATTTATTTATTTATATTTATATATAAAAATATATAAAGATTTGACACTGTACACATCATTTGAGCATATCATGTGACGGCGAGACAGTGACATTAATCTCAGTCTCTGTGTTGTGTGTAGGTGGATCTATTCCCAGTCCCAAGCTCACTGGGCCCAGCAGGGCCTACGTGAAAACCACAGTAATGTTTGAGTGTAGGCTGCTGGGCTCTGAGCCTCCTTTGTCGTATGAGCTTATAAAAGACAGTGAGGTTATTGACACGGACGACGATCCACAAGGAGGCCGGACAATCAAATTCAGTCTAAAGGTCAATGAAAGGTCAGGAGGGCAGTATTACTGCAAAGTGCGAGCAAGAGGGCTGACGAGCACAAGCAACGTTTTGAACTTGCAAGTAGTGAGTGAGTGAGATGTATGAAATGCATTTGTGAAAGCATAAGTGAGAAACAAAATGTATACTGACTTCTCTTTCATTTTCTCCCCCTCAGCTCCGGTCCAAGGTACTCGCTTAGTCTCATATCCCGACCCACCTGTCATCTACGAAGGGACCGGGTTCACCTTCCACTGTCTTGTTAAAAAGGGGACTCACCTCGCTTACATGTGGTACCACAACAAACGCGAAGTGACCTCACACTCGCCACTCTACCGCCTCTCTGGAAACACAATGACAGTGGACAGAGCCAGTGAAAGGCATGCTGGGTATTATGTATGTATGGCCACAAACAGTATAGGAAACACCAGCAGATCCTCCAGCAGCATCGAGGTCCCCGTTGTTGTGAAAAGTAAACATTTGTTCGTTTATCTGAGACTTCGTGTGTTGATCCTGTTAAAGGGAATTCCAATTATTCCATATTTTGACATCAATTGTATAGAAATCTGGCACTATTTTTACAATTCAAAACCATTTAAAGCGAATTAAACCATTTAAAACCAAATTATAATGGAAGTAGAAGTTTAGAGAGAGGCACAAATGCTCAACACCTGACCTGTTGAGTCACTTCTATCATTTAGTATTTGTATCATTTAGTTTCTCTCTCTTTTTCTCATTCTCTATTCATCTGTCCATCCATTGTGTCTTTTTTGTATGTAATACTGATGGTAAAAGAATTGTACATCTGAAAAAAGTTTTCTTTTGGGACTGTTTTACCTTACAACATAGTGAATTGAGCTCATGGAACCATAAATATATATAAAATATACTAGTAGGTCAAAACTCTCAAAACTATTATAAAACAGTCTTGGGTATCACATCGCACATTTCCTCTGCGGACATTCTTTTAAGAGGAAGCTTTAAAGAGGAAAAGGAGCTCTGGTTCTTGGGCCAACTCTCATAACACCATCATGTCCATCATAGTTTCTGAGTATTTTGTGGTAGTATTTGGATTAATAATTGAATGATACAAACTAGAAGAAACACTATGCATCGAAAAGTGGATATCAACCCATACATTTCAGAATGCAATACTTGCTAAACACACTAATGATGTTTTTTCGATGTTTCTCATCATTCACAGAATACCTGTCAGCTCCCAAGCTTTCATTCACACTCTACCATCACGACTCTGGTTACCACGCTAATGTCAGCTGCAGGTCAGATCACGGCAGTCCCCCGGTGACGTTCCGACTGCTTCTGGATGGGAGGAATGTGTCTGTGCAGCGGGTGGATTCTCTGGAGGCCTGGTTTTCTCTGCCTGTATCTGTGGGGATGGATATGGGATCAACGCAGTGCAGAGCAGAGACCGACATTCAGCAGCTCCTCAGTGACCCAGTGGACCTGGAAGTAGGTGAGCAACAATACATTTTTAAAAGTGTTTAGTGTCTCACATTCCTTTATGTTTCAGCTGGAACTACAAAGCTAATTTATGAAAAGTTACTCGTGATATCAGCCTACTGGCTCGTCATATCAGCCGGGCACCTCATCCACAGTAGCCTGTGTACATTTCAATAAAACAAACACAAATCCCCTCCCAAGAACACATTCCCCATACACAAAAACTAACACACTCTAACAGTAACTAAAGTAATCCCCCTCGCAAACAACACAACAAACAGTAAACAACAACAAAACCCCCAGGTGAGAGCAGTGCATTATGGGAGCACGCACCCCCTACAGTCCAACTCTGTTACAATAGATTGACACAAGTGGGTGATTATTTAGGCATGCAGGTAGCATAATGCTAATCGAGTTGCTGTAAGCTTCTATATAGAGTTGTAGCTTCAGTATAAAACTAAAGAAATAAATCTAAACACACCTTGGCTGACTGATCACATTTGGGGTTGACCATTTTTTTGATTGATCAATGATTTTAAGTGTGTTTTCAGATGGTACATAGTCTCACCTATGCTATATTTGCATATTTACACCTCTCGCAGTTCCTGTGGGAGGCGATGCTCGTGTTGTGGTGGAGTACCTCCAGAGAGCCGACTCTGTGGTTGCGGCTGCCCTGCTCCAGTGCATCATCACCAGGGGAACTTTCCCACATTTCTCCTGGTCCTTCAACCATTCCTCGCTACCGTCAGAGGACCATTCTCATGGATTCAGCTCTCGTGGCAGCATGCTAGTACTCACAGAAATGAACACTGGGAACTCCGGCTATTACAGGTGCCGAGCGAGGGACAGTTTTAACTCTGACTCAGCCTGGCTGGAGAGTGAGGATGTCCTGGTGAAGCGGACAGGTGAGATGGTGCAACCTAATGAAGACAAATAGGTGTCAGGGCTGAGGGCTATGTGGGCGGATGTCCTTTGTTCTGTTTTTGGTTTGGGGTTTTATTAGTCACAGCTGGGTTTCATTTTGTATTGAGTGTTTGTGTTTAGTTATTGGTGGTTGGGTACAAAAACTTTATTTAAGGGATTTGAGTTTTGAGTTCTGGTTGTAGGTTAACCGACACGATCCGACACATTCAGCTTTGTGTTTGTTTCCATGGTCTTGAAAACATATCGGCCCTCGTGCCTTGTTTTGTTTCTGTTTGTTAAATAAAGTTCACAAAAGTATGGAAATCTGCGCCTGTCCTCTTTGGGGTGTCACGAGGAGACGTGACAATAGGCTCTGTATATACAGTAGTGTACAAAAGTCTTAGGCACCTGCAAAAATGATAATATTTAAAAACTGTTTAGATGAGCAGTGCTTTTATTATATTAATATTATTAAATATAGTAAATCAAACTGAAAGGAATCAATCCAACTAACGGCTGGAGGAACTGAGGAGGAATCTGGAACTGAACCTAGGTTACATTTACATGAAGCATTTACATTTCTTAAACCTGTAAAGTTACTGCATGCTCGGTACACTTAAACACCTGTCAAAAAAAAGTTAGAAGTTAAGACAAAAGTAAGAAAGGGAAGGGGATAAGAAGGTTCTAGATATAAACAGTTATGTTCCAAGAGCACCCGTGTATAGTGAAAAACTGTGTTGTTGTGTTTTGGTAAAAACAAAAAGTCTAAAAAGGCCTATTTTTATAGTGTAAACCCTAAACATGTCCCCAAATATGCTCCCAGTACACTTTAATTTCATTTTAAACTCAGTTTAATTACCCTCAAAGAAAACATGGTTAAACATGTATTCCGCTCGTAGATATGCAACTCGGTAGGTCGCTTGACAAAAGTACTGGGACACAGCAGCGAGGTGAACGTTTTTTGGGCAATAATCCCTGATCTAAAAATACAAATGAGGGCTTGTTGGAAAGGTCTCCTGGAGATCAGTCAAACTGTATCAGTTGAACTTTGAAGTGTCTGAGTGCACGCACCGTGGAGAAATCGCGCTTCGAAAAAAGTGCTTCCAGGTCGGCCCTAAGTCCCCTTGTGTGAAAACATCCAGAAAAAAATATATTTATTGCCACAAAAAAGCAAAAAAGGTGTAGGATATTTGCAGTTTCTGTGTTATTGTGGGTTCGGTTCTCAAACAAAATCTGCGTGTGACTGAATCCGCGACTCCTGATCTGCGTAAAACTGGGGGGTTACTGTATATATATATCTCCTCATCACATTCCCTGTTTTACCTTCTCTTATAGATTTGGTTATGACGTCTATAGAGATCATCGCTGTGGCTTTCTGCTGTTTCCTATTATTCAATATTGTGGGAGGAGTTTTATGTCTGTTCTGGGCCATCAACCACAAGAGTGACCAAGATGGTGGTCATGACCGTATGTGTCTAAGCCCTTGATGGTCATATATTTTCAGTTGAAACCACAAGATCTACACATTAGTTCATCTTTTCCTCACTCTGTCTTTCTCTTTTTCAGGGGATGTGAACAGCTGTGAGCAAACCACGTGAGATCTTATTCCATGTTTTAAACACAGTTCAGTCATGCTGAACTCTGTTGTGCTTTGTTGATCTAGCAGAAACATTTATAATTCATAATTGCAAACTTTATTCCCCACTTTTTAGCACCGATATGGTTGGTGCCGTGCTGGAGACTGGCCCTGACCCACAACTGGATGAGATGGACACAGTTATAATGGAAGCAGAAGTTTAGAGTGAGGCACAAATCTATCTATCTATCTATCTATCTATCTATCTATCTATCTATCTATCTATCTATCTATCTATCTATCTATCTA
>JBBPDC010146890.1:0-18440 GCA_037974485.1 Hemigrammopetersius urotaenia
CACACACACACACACACACACACACACACACACACACACACACACACACACACACACACACACACACACACACTGAGGCAAATGCACATTTGGATGTGCAAATGTGTGGTCATACAGAGGTTCCATATGTATTAGAAGTATTGTGTAAAGAAGTTAACACCACCTCAGCTTTGAACAAACTTTTAAATGACACATTTCTGCACAAAAAATTAGAATTTAATTGGAAAATTACTGTGTGTAAAATGTGTCATGTGCTTCTGTTTGGAAACCCTTTTTACTCAGAGCTCACTAAATCCCACTTATGCTAAAATCAGTTTCAATATTTCTTGTAGCCAGAAAACACTGGCCATCTTAAATGCACAGCATGTTTAAGACCTCAACACAGATTTTATCATTCAGATTTGTTGATCATTCAGTAGATTCAGTAGAATCTTTTCTTTCTTCAATCTGTATAATATTTCAAACAGCAATGTCATGTAGGATCACAGTTTGATGTTACCTTCTGATGAGTATCTTCATGCAATGAGAATGATCTGACCTTAACCTCATTAACCAAAAACATTTTTCCATTTTTTTCAATTCATTATTTTGTTCTAAATTTCTTCGTTTCCTGTATGAATTTCTCTCACTTTAACACTTGTTCAGTTTTGCTACTGCACATTGCTTAGAAGGTTAACATTGCTTAACTAATTCGTTCTAAGTATTTCTCAACATTAGGGGTAATAACAAAATAGGTGCTCAGTTCCTGTGTGTGCATTCAGTTCTGCACAGTGGACAGAGCATCAGATACGATCATGCAGGGGAAACTCTGTGCTTTCCCAAAGTCCCTGTGGAATCAGCCAATAATCAATCATTCAAATGCTGGTGTGAAACACTCAAGAAATCAGTGACTGCTGTGATCTGATTTCAGCTTCCTGCCCATCACAATGTAGGTCTGAGCATCATTCTTCAATTTTCACAACTGGCTTGAATACCAAGGAAAGGACAAGAGTGTACGGGTTACATTAATAACTGAAGGATGTAAGCACTTCATTCATTTTAATGTTGAGGTTTACACACACACACACACACACACACACACACACACACACACACACACACATATATATAAATAACATACAGTTGAGATGATGAATTAAATGAGAAAATGCAAAAGCATTGGTGGAGGTGGAGAGAACCAGAAATAGGTTCAGCACCTTGGACAGCTCCACCCCACCTTTCTGTGAATGTCTGTCTTGGTTTTGGTGGTGTTGTACCGTCTCCCTGCACTAACAGGGTAAAGTAGGAAAAGAGCTGAGAATCATTCATCTTATAGTGAGGGCCAAAAGACACATTATTTTTAGATTAAAAGGGGCTTTCTGCTCTGTTTTTATTTCTACACAATTTGCTCATCGCCAGTGCTTTGGTGTAAAAATGTAAACTGTAGAGAAACTTACAGACTGTACAGTGGTGGTGATAGGAGTCAGGGTTTGTCATGTATGTAATGTTGAGGGTAAAATTGTGGTACATCTAATAAAGAGGTTTTATTCGTTTATTTGCTCTTCGTGCCTCTCTCTGAGATTTATAGCACTATTGGCTTTTAAAAATAAACTCTTAACAATGTCAGCAATTTCACTTTTGAATTATCTGCATCACAATTTAAATGAAAAGTAAAATCGCTGAAATATTTTTGAATTCCTGCATGTGTCGATCAAACCCAGCCGTCTGAACACACACTTCAGTGGTGGGGTTTAGACCAGGAATCAAAGCTTTTTGTATAAAAGACCCAAACATTGTCAGTGTCACAAAATTGCTTACATTTGAATGTTGACCCATGACTACAGACGACTCTTGAATATTTCCTCATTTCATTCATTTGATTTTATTGATTATTGAAATGTAAAAATATATGTTGTTTAATTACAAGTGTGAATATAAATAAAGATTATCAGTGGTCTCTGAGTTTTTGATCCTGGGTAGGATACTTGCCGACCTACAGGTCATGGGTTCGAATCCTACCTTCAGCACACCACCACTGAGTTCCTGAGCAAAACCCTTAACCCCAAGCTGCTCCAGTGGAAATTGTGGATTTTTTTTTTTCAAAACAACCCGAAGCAGAGAAGCAGAGAGAAGCTCTTTACTGAATGTTTTGCCCCCTGGTGACAACATGGACACACAGCAGGAGAAATACAAGCATTTTATCACTAATGAACAGAATACAGGTTTGGTGGTTGGTTAACTTCATGCAATACTGGGCTTTCAAGATGGGAAGTCTAGAATACATTTAAATGCATAAACATCATTGTTTATTGTTTGTTATTAATGTATTTGTATTTTTTTCAGATTCATTTGTTTGATATAAGTGCAGTAGAAATGTAAAACACTGTAAAACCTGTGAACTGGAGTGACCTGATCTCTTTTCTTGTTTGCAGTTTCAAACTTCAGCTGTTTTCAATGTGCCAAATGCTGACTTCAGTGCTCCAATTCCACATGGACAATAAGAACTGATCTTCCCTCTTTGTTTCCAATCAGGAGAATCTCAGTTTTGTTCTTATTTAATCTGAGAAAGTTTTGATACATTCAGTTATGTATTTTCTCTAGGTACCAATGCAAGATGTCTATTGGACCAAAAGACACTTGGTGAGGGAGCTTATATATCTGAGTGTCATCTGCTTAGTCATGATAGGACACATCATTCTCTGTAAGAATTTGACCCAGAGTCCAAGAATCGACCCTAGCGGGACACCATGGCAGTTTTCTCATATTCACATGTGCCGATCTTTATGCTCAGTATGTAAATTCAATGTATTTTTATTTACATTAAAAACAGTACAGAACCAGGACTTGACAGCTGGAATGTGGAAAGTAAGAGAAATGTAATGTGCATCATCAAAGGAATACTGTATAACAAAATGGGTGTCTTCCATTCTTTTGATCTAGGACTTTTACTAATTCAAAATTATAAGGCAGTCTAGTTCAGACATGCAGAGGATCTTTACGAATAGTGAACACTTGGCAGAGAGTGTGGAAGATACGTGACAGTGGAAGAAGGCTGAGCCTATAACCTCAGTTTGATGATAAATTAGTAAATTATATCCCTGGAAAAACGTTGCAAAGATAGAGAAGTGGTTGTTAGCGATCTGAAAATATGATGCCATATAGAATATGTATACCAGTTATGAAAATTATGAAAATTTGCTAACTCTGTTTCAGACTATGAGTCTAAGGATTTTGGAAATCACTGCATTCTGTTCCCACTAGATGTCCCCAAAAGACATTTGAATATCATAAATCTAGAAATGCAGAAAACCTCATCACAAACATTTAATATAACATTAAGTAAATATTAAAATTGTAATACAATATGACACATTCTGGAACATTTGAATGTTCTAAAAGAATAACAAAATGGTTGAAACACGTTTTGCTCTAATTTTATTTATTACTATTAGTGCAAATATAGCTTGTTATAGCAACAATTATCTCTATATTTAGCATTTATTTATGCTTTTATGGAGATTTATTTGAAACACTTTCAACCAGTTATATTCATATTAAATTGCATAAAATGTTCCTGAAGACCAAATTAAAAGTTTATGTTAAAAACACTAATTCTTGGAGACTGTGTCCATTGTTTAATGTCTGATGTCAGAATGTAACTTTGCTACAGTATGGGGAATATGAGAGTAACACATTTCTGAATAGTGTAGAATATTTACATGTGGCCAAAATTCATACCAAGGACAGAAGTACATGATTGTGCGCCCTAATAAACAGTCATAAACGAACACAGGCCTCAAATCAAATAATCACCCGTCATTTACAAAAAGAAAATGTATGAGACAAAACTCCGAAACTATGTTAAGGCTGCGTTTGTGATTGTTCGATAGAGTATGTGCTGAACACTGATACTATACAGCTTGGCGATTTGCTTATTGTGTGCCAGCTGTAAACAGCTGCTGGGAAATTTCTGTAGTAATATTTTTCCACTATGTGATCTTCAGACCTGACTTTCGAAAGGGAGTCCATAGTTCTCCAGGGCTCTGCCTGGACGAGAGCAGAGCTGAAGCACGTCCAGGGTGGTGATCGCCAAGAGCAGGTTAGCCTTGCAGAGCAGACTGCCATAATGACACACTCAGTTGAAAAAGAGAAAGAGAGTTAAACCCGACATTTCCCCTGTAATTCTGCTTTGTGGAATGAACCGTAGTGTTTATGAAGCTGTTGCACTTTCAGAACTGAATCTCACAAATGTAACTGTACTTTCTTCTTATTGTTGTCACATCCGCAGTGGGTGACCTCTAGTGGCCGCTGACTGGGGATGTGACAGTTGTTAACGGGATGAAAAGTACATTTGTTTTTACTCTGTTATGGTTGCTCAGATTAAAAAGGAATGACATAGAAATACTTCATTATAAATTAACATAATTAAATATACTATGACTTAATTCTACTCAAGTGAGTACCATCATATGAGAACATCTCTATAGCAAGAGTAGATGTAATTTGTTATATGTGCTGATTTCCCTGACAGGTTAAGCTTCATTTTGGGGTATATATTAAGGTCTACTCTTTGCTGACACAGGTTGTGCACAAGCAGCTATTTTGTTTCCATATAAACACATTTAGAGTGTTTTAGAGTGACCAAACATGAGCCTGAGGTCACCATGCTCAATGGTAAGTGCCTGCTAGAATAACATAAAGCTCCCAGCACTGGGGTGATGGCTGAACATGTTCTCTGGGGTGATGGAACTCCAACTAACACCTTATCTGAAGTGATGGACATGAAAAACTTGTATATTGTATTGCACGTATTTTCCTTTGTTAAAATCAGACCCTCTTATAGCTGGGATTTCTGATACCTGAGCAAATTAGTCAAACGTTTTCAACCATCCCAAACCTAACCCTGACCAAAACTGTATTTGAGAAATTGTAAACAAGTGACTCTCAGAGAACAGTTTGCATCCTTTGTATTGAGAACAGTATCTCTGGGGTTGTGGGCATGGGTTCAAATGTTGCCTTTTCATACCACAGTAAAGCAAACTGATTAACACCCCCATGAGAATAATCCCCTCAGCACTCATCCAACATGATGTAGGAGGACCGGGGCCATGAATTATTTGATAATATTTGAAATGCATTAGCCCACAGTGAAAGCAGAGTTGTGGGTGGCTATTATATAGCTCTACTTAATCTGTGAAAATGGACCACATTCACAGCCCTTTTTACTGCATGCAGGTGGTACACTGGAAAAGCCATGCATTTGAATGTGTACAGTAGCACATGAACTATATATCCAAAATTGTTTCTGAAATCAAGGGTTTTAATACAGAGTTTGTCCTCCCTTTGCTGCACTTACAGTCTCCTGTCTGTCTGGCATCCTAATAAAGTGGTAGTTCAGTAGAACAGAATGGGAAGGTAAATGTCTATTAACGTAAGCAGCCCATCAGTCTGTGCTTTTTGTCAAGCACAGACTTTGTCAAGTACGGGCTTTTTCTCAAACCCGATACTAAACCCGGGACTTCCTGCACCCTAAGAGAGAATCAGTACAACCATATGGAAAAAGTTCTGCAATCGGGACTAGTTTGCCAGTGTTTGTTCTGTAGTTTGTCAGTGTCTGGTCTGTAGTTTGCTGGTGTCTGGTCTGTAGTGTGTGGGTATTTGGTCTGTAGTGTGTGGGTATTTGGTCTGTAGTATGCTGGTCATTAGTTTGGTGTCTCATCTGTAGTTTGCTGGAGTTTGGTCTGTAGTTTGCCGGTGTCCGGTCTATAATTTGCTAATGTCTGGTCTATAGTTTGGTCTGTAGTTTGCTGGTGTCAGGTCTGTACTTTGCGGGTGTCGGGTCTGTAGTTTGCGGGTGTTTGGTATGTAGTTTGCGGGTGTTTGGTCTGTAGTTTGGTCTGTAGTTTGCGGGTGTCGGGACTGTAGTATGCGGGTGTTTGGTCTGTAGTTTGCAGGTGTTTGGTCTGTAGTTTGCTGGTATTTGGTCTGTAGTATGTGGGTGTTTGGTCTGTGGTTTGCGGGTGTTTGGTCTGTGCTTTACCAGTGTTTGGTCGGTAGTTTGTCAGTGTTTGGTCTGTAGTTTGCCAGTGTTTGGTCTGTAGTCTGCTTGTTTCGGGTCTGTAGTTTGCCAGTTTGGTCTGTGGAACGCTGGTGTATCCCGGTCCTGAAGCAGGAGCTCCCCCTGGTGGTGAAGGGGAGAGATATAAACTATCGCGCTCGGCCAGAGAAGAAGAATAAACAGAACCCGCAGAGCCGCACTCGCTCCGGATCGGAACACGGCTCGGCTGTGTTTTGGTCGCTTTAATTGATGCGGTCCGTATGAGATGGCGAGCAGTGCGGGGCCGGAGGGAGCGGAACGGGCGGCGGGCGGCCCTCAGCCGCGGTTCCCAGGACCAACAGCGGCATCAGTGACGGCCCCGCCGCGGAGCGAGTGAGGTCCGGGTAGACCCGGGCTGCTGTGCTGCTGTTCTGTCTCTGATTTCCGAGAACGCGGTTTCCCCAGCAGGCTCCGCAGGATGATTCTTCATTTTCAACGCAAGTGAAACACCAGTTTCTTTTGTGTCATTAACATCATCTTTCCTCCCGGCCCGGACCAGCACATCGGAATAAACCGGAGTCCAACCCGATTCGGTTAGTCTGAGCTAACCCGATTCGGTTAGATTGTTTTAGAGACTGTGGGTCTGACAGAGGTTTATAAAGGACAGGAGAAACAGTCCAGGAGCTGCAAGTCGGTTCTCTTCTCGGAGAGGACGAGAATATCCTTGCACGGGTCCGTTAGCATGTTAGCTTTCTCCTCAGAGAAGAAACAGTAAACAGAGCATCTCCCCGGACTTCGTGCAAACACGGCTAGAGAGATGGACAGACCCTGAGGATGACGGTCGTCTCTGGCAAATTAATTGTATGGCCGGACATTTTTGGTGTTATTTTGCATATTATGGTGTTTTTGCCCTTTATAAACACGACCATCGCATGTGAGGAGCTTGGGAACAGTACAGCTCTGAGAACACCTCCAGTTCACCTCTGAGGAGAACATCTCCAGTTCATGTCCAAAAGATGGGCATGATGGAAGTGTTTGTCAGGTTAGCTGTAAAGCTGAATATGCAGGTCTGTGGTGACTTTTTAAATCAGAATTAAACTACTGTGTTGTCTTAACTCATACAGAGAAGTTCTTGATGGGTTTGAAACCGGACAGTTCTTTGTGAAATGTGGCGAGAAGCCGTGAATTAGCCATCAAACACTTTCTCATCTGCACCATCTCAACCCTGCGCAACCTACACATGTAATTGGAGCTGGCAGAGGCTTCAGTGAACGTTTTTTTTTAGTTCACAGCAATGACAAGGCTACGCAAAAAAGCCTGTGTGGCCCTTTTCCTCTTCACCCTCTTCATCTTCGGGACCATGATGGGTTTGCGGACCCTCAAGCCCAGCGACGGATTCTCAGACCTGGCCCCGGGTTTAGAAAGGGTGCCTTTCGGAGCTGAGAGGGCAGAGAGGCGAGCCGAGCCGGACCAAGACCTGGCCCACACCAAAATTGTCTTTTCCAACTCTGGACACGAGCACAGCATCTTCTACGACATCCACATCTTCTACTACCTGTGGTACGGCGCGCCTCAGATGGACAGGGGCTACATCCACTGGGACCACGTCCTGGTTCCTCACTGGGACCCCAAAATAGCGGCTAGTCACCCCAAAGGCAGACACAACCCGCCCGAGGACATCGCCTCCAGCTTTTACCCAGAGCTTGGACCCTACAGCTCCAGAGATCCCAGCGTGCTGGAGTCACACATGGCCCAGATAGAAGCTGCTGCCGCAGGTGAGCAGATGGTGTGTTTTTTAAGTTTCTGCTCTGGAACTGTAGATCATTCAAAGGGCTAAACAGTTGTGGGTACTGTGGCTAATTGTTTTAGTTAAAATCAAGCAATCAAAGTGGTCTTAACTAACATTAATGCATTAAAGTTCTTTGGCTTAATTATTGTTAGAAGAAAAATACACTTTTAAAGAACACTATTTTGCCAAAACATGTCTAAAGGTGTGTGTCTATCAGGCTACTTATCTCCTAATCTCTGCTCTGTGTTTGGAATGCTAGGTGTGGTGGTGCTGTCCTGGTACCCACCCGGCATGGCAGATGAACACGGAGAGCCCACGGAGGATCTGGTGCCTGCCGTTATGGATGCTGCCCATAGGCACCGTATCAAGGTAACTGGTGAGAAATGGTCAAATCTTTCTACTCTATTTTTTATTATTACATTATAAAAAAATAGTTCTTTTGATTACATTATGGCTGCAAACACTTCATAAGATTTTATCTTAACTCCTGTCTCTGAAGATATTTGGTATAGAGCACAATTAAATGTTTTGCATACAGTACATTTGCATAATGTTTTGTACATGTAGCTTAATTTGCTTTAAAGGGCTTGATGTAGTTTGTAAAATAGTTGTGGTTTGAAACATGATATAGTCACAAAACAGGGCAGTACAGGGTAGTCATCAAAAACAATTTTTTACAGTTAAATCATGATTTATATTTTATCGCTGTATTTATATATTTGTAACTATAGATCTTTTCACTCTTTTGCAAGCTATTGTTGGTTGGTGCTGTTTCTATAAGGCAGGCATTAAGCGGACTAGCTAATAGTGCGATTTGGCTGAGGGAAAAAATTAGGAAGAGCATAGAACCACAATAGATAGATAAAATATAGTCTACAATACTACGATCTCTTGGCTTTGGCTCATAGATTTTCTTCACGATCTCATATCATCATATCGCCCACCCCTTTTAGAAATGTACAGTTCTTTTGGTACATAAAATCATGCAAAAATATAAGAAAATGTAGGAATGTGATCCTTTCAATGTGATCCTGTCACTTAGCGGGGAATTATCTAACCTGGTTTGGTTTTCAGTCACAAACAGGACAAAACTGACTGAACCTCCTAATTGAGCTCCTTCCTAGCTCTGCCCCAGGCCGGGCTTTAGGAGCCTCCAGCATCCTGATTTATTCCCCTCACTAACACTGCATTATTCAAGGCAAGAGCTGCTGCCGGGCTGTGTTTTCTGCTCCAGACTCTCAGTAGGGAGTTTGAAAGCCCTTTAAAAGTGTTGAGCTGCAAAGTGGTTCTTCTGTTTGTGTAACTTCCTTTGGAGTGATTGTATACACTAAAGCTCAACTCACTCGTTACTGCTAGGTTTTTTTTTCCCCCTTCTCGTCATTTCATTACTCTTTAATTCCGTTGTCGTAGATATTTTAGACTACATGGTAGATTATATGGTATCATTCAATACTAACTAGTTCAAAGAAGGAATGAGGATGAGACGATGATAAAAATGGTGAGGGCTTTGACTTCAGAAGTGTGAGCCTTGCTTTGCCAGAAATAACCATAAAATGCATTTGTTGGGTACAACAAATGCATTCAAAAGTTAGAAAAATATTACGTATCTGCATTTTAAAATTCAGCAGTATATGCTAATGAGGTTAAACTGTTGTTTTGTGTGTTTTGCAAAATGTCTCATTTTTAACCGTTATTGACTAGTTCAGTCTATACAGGCCAACAGTTCAGGGAATAACGGACCTGTGAAGACAGATTTGCTTGTATTTATACCAATTTTGGCTTTGTTGTGGTGTTTTGCCTCTCATGTCAAGTGATAAAACTGCTTGACTAAAAGTAGGATAATATCCTTATTCAAATTAAGAGAACTAAATCTCTTTTTTTGGAGGGTTTATTGGTGAAAAGATGTGATGTTATACAGCGTATAAAGAGTATCTTTTAAAATTTTTTTACAGTAAATGTATCTCTTGGCCGCATTATTCTTGCTCGTAGAGTGAATGGCGGGACGCAGCAGGGCTTAAAGGATGAGTGATTGTTCGGAGCCCCATGCTTACGCAACAGCCTTAATATCTCATGCCGGCCCCCGAGGGTCGAGCCTCATCCAGCGCCGTCACTCGGTGAGAGCCCAAAAGCCCATTCTGTATAAATCTGTGTGACTGTCATTCATCCAGCTACAGGAAATGCAACGACTTTTATCAAAGAGATGTGTTTTAGTGACTCAGGGCATTATATTCTGGAGATATTCACTACGGAGATCAACCACTGAATAGGACTCAAACTACTTCAGTAGGATAAAATATTCTGTCGCTCAGCATCTGTGTCAGTTTCAGTGCCTGGTAGCTGGTCATCTGGGCTTCTGAGGCCACCCGTATTATTCCAAAATAATGCTAACTGGCTGTCTAAAGCTTGCTGTGAGCATTTTGTGAATTTAGTATTAATGAATTAAACGTAGCCTTCCTGCACAGTAGACCCGACTCTTCACTGACCAAGTGCCAGCTAACATGCTTGAGGGGAAAAGGTCACTGCAGAGATCATGGGTTTCCTGTCCTTCACGTTCCCACTTCATACCAAGAACGCTGAATCTGAACGAGAGAACGCCTGACATGCAGCCGGGTGACTCAGGAGACACGAGCGGAGAATTGACACCTCTGATTTAGCAAATATGTGTCAAAGCTGAAGCAGAATGCAGAGGAGCGTGGTCTGCTGTCATATATCATAAAACACACTTTCCACCCTCCCACCCACAGTGACAGGGGGAAGGAGAGAGAGAGAGAGAGTAGCAGGCAGAGAGAGAGAGAGTAGCAGGCAGAGATGTATAGGTGGAAAGAGGAGCGTGGTCTGCTGTCAGGTATCATCAAACACACTTTCGAGAGAGAGAGGGAGAGAGACATATAGGAGGGAGAGAGAGAGACATATAGGAGATGTATAGGTGGAAAGAGGAGCATGCCAGATTCTGTGGCACAACAGGAACTTCTTGATCTGGACTGTTATGTTCATGAAGCAGAAGGCACCCCCCTCTCCGGCAGTGACAGTCAACAAGCACCGCACTGCCTGTGCCATATTGCCATGGCAACAGTTTGTGAAGTCCTTGTAGCACTGCAAGGGTGGAAATGTGGAGGGTGAACCTGCCTGGACTGTTCTATAACTGCAGTGTGGAGGGTGTTCCTGCCTGGACTGTTCTGTAACTGCAGTGTGGAAATGTGGAGGGTGATCCTGCCTGGACTGTACTGTTGTGGTCTTTGATAAATGTAAAAAGATAGTTAATTGAATTGCTCCTCTGAGGGTACAGGAACCCAGGGTACACGTGAAAGCCCTGTAATAAGGGGGTGAAACTCTGTGGTACTTCAGTTTTCCAAGGCCCATCCAATGTCATCCTGTCCCTTTCTTGTAGTACAAAGGATATCTTTGTCCCCGTAAGGATATTCTGTCACGTAAGGACATTTTCTGTGGCGAGAAGTACACAGCAGCGTGATGCACACTGTGTGTAATTTATAACGAAAATATTTAGTGCTGGGCCGTTAACTGCCCCCCCACCCTGCCCCCCGGACAGAGGGAACTGGGTCAACACTACGCAAGATATGATGAATTTCACCTTGATATTTCAGGGTGGGGGAGGGGGCACGGGTTAAAAAAATGTATCTATTAATCTAAAAATATTATTCCGAGTATTTCAAGGTTTTGACTCATTTATTAGAATCACATGAAGTTTAAAGTATATTCCAATGCATGTGTGTCCTTGTTCAGAATGGCAGAGTTATGAATGCCCTGCAGGCCTATTATATCAGAAAACCTCAAGGCTTTAGTGCCTATATAAGGTTATAGAAGTGATTCAGATATATTTTGTGCTGCTTTGAGTCTTAACATTCAGTTATGGCAGCCAGTCACTTACTTTTAAGTAGGCGATGTATCCCCATGACAGAGAGGTTTTTAATCGTTTCGTGTCTTCAGCTTCTGTGCAGACACGTTAAATGCTGACTAGTCAGTTTTATCCCATAGTCTGATGGCTTCCTTATATGGTGGAATTCATGGAGTGGGTTATGGTAATCAGTTTACAAACCATTGGTATTCTTTACCATGAATTCTGCTCTCAAATCTGGTGTTTATGGAGCATATGTGAATCTTGCAGAAGGTTGTTGGGAATGTCCATCTTCCTTAATGCTTAAGATAAGACTAGATAAACCATTATTAGTACCACAAGTGGACAGAATAAAATAGAATAAAATGTACAAACACAGTATATACAGATATACAGTATATACAGGTACACATGGGAGTGTCCTCAGTTGTGTGGGTGCTGCAGGAACTGACAGAAACAGTAATGAACACAGTAATATTTCACCCCTATAACCAGAAATATTACACACAATATAAACTTCCACTCCTCAGTCCCTGGTGTTTGGATGTGTGTGTTAAATGCGAGGTGCTGGTTGGTTACTCATTTATTTCTACAGATTTGAATGCGGCCCAATGTTGATAAGCATATCAGCAACCATATATTAGGGGAACCTTCACAAGGTCTCTGTTTCGTTAAGATTTGGATTGGTTACTGTAATTAAACAGGACAATAACATTCACCTTTTTTAAGTAGTAGCTCACAAGAATTTCAGATTGAACATGTCAAAGTTAAAATGAATTTACTCTGAACAATAGAAACGATGCTCATGACGTAATTCCTTTATTGCAGCTTTAATTTTCCTTTATTTTTCGGTATTGGGCCCATCAGGGCCATGTGGTTTTCGTCTTTAATAAATTTATGTTGCACATTTAAGCTAACTTTCCTCACCGCTGTGTCCAGGTGACCCAGCAGACACTGACCGAGTCAAAAAGATTCCTATGGAAGTTCATTCATGCTCTTAGGATATTTGTTGGAGTTTAGTTTTAAGGTGAAACGTGGACAGATGTCCTAAACTCTGCTTTGTAGACTCAACTTGTCTCTATGGAGAGGGACGCCCTTTCAGATAGAGAAGCCTGAGGCATGGGCAGATGGTGCCCTGCAGCTTCAGACTTGCTTCCAGAAGCAGTATATGCACGTTGTGCTGGTTAGTGGTGGATCTATGCTACTCGAGATAAAAGCAAATGCAAAGCATGACTTCGCAGCCGAGTGCGTCCTTGCGTATGTGATTACTCTGATCTTGAAATTCTGTGAAGGGCTAGAAAATATGATTTTATATCGCCAGGACTTTTCTGTTATGTTTTGTATTACTTGATGTTCAGCTGTGTGGGAGATATAACCCATGTTGTGTTTACAGGTGGCGTTTCATATCCAGCCTTACAGAGGCCGGACAGAGCTCAGCATGCATGACAACATCAAATACATCATCGACAAGTAGGTTTTAAAAAGAACATTTTTTTTGTTAATGTGGAAATGAAGTTGCCTGACTTGGGGAAACAGCCCTCAAAGTAAGAATTCCCCTTACTCTCCTCCTAATCAACCGAAGAGGCCAAATCTATTCACACTGAAGAAATGGTTGGTTTTATTAAGGAATGGTTGTGGTCTGACTCATTTTGAAACAGAATATTTCCTCCCCTGGAAACATTTTCAGGTTGGTTTTATTATTTTATTGAAGAATATCGATTTGTCCATTTATATTAGCATTGTTTTATATAGTGTCTGTCCTCAAGCACGCTACATTACACCAGGACAGGTCTTTGGATGAGACTCCTAAAACTACACAGGACTGAATCATTGCTCTGGGGAAGAGCTTCTTCTAAATGCATGAATGTAAACATTCAAATGTATATTTATGTGAGGGCAGTGGAGAGATCAATACATTTGGTTTGGTTAAACCTTTTGGGCACGAATTCTCTTAGACAAGCTGCAAAAATGTTCTTTTCTTATGTACAAGGATGATTTCCACTTTTCAGTTCAGTGTTGAGTGTTATTGATTTGTTTGGGTTGTTATAAATAACAACGCAGTAACATGAAGTTACTTTTACTGGTCTTTATCTTTTGTCAAACCTTTTAGAATGAGGTGGAGTCATTTATTCATTCATTTTTGTGTATCGATAGTGATTACTTATATTTTCTGAAAATGTAGTTGAGAAGACGATTTTTTTCCCCAAAATTCATCAGTTGGGCTTCTTACCTTGGGGGCTACATGTCCAGGTCATAGGGCAAAATTTCCCTTTTAAAGATTTTTTTTTGATGGGCAATGATGGGGGGGGTATAAAACAATAAAGGGTTTAAACTATTTTAAAGCACCATAATCCAGAATGTGTTACTAAGACCTACATTCTTTCCTTCCCTTCATTCATTTCATCATTTCCACTCTTTTTAGCAGTAAAGATCAGAAAGCTCCTCAGCTTTAACGAGGGCAAGCCGTCTCACTGTCCATACCAGTGTATCTCCGTCTTTGAACTCAGAAAATAGGGGTGAAATTTCATCCAGGTTGGAGGACGAGAGACGAATCTGGTGCTTTATAAATAAAAGCTCATTTCTTTGATATTCATAACATGGGGAGGAAGCTACAGGCCTGAGGTTCGTGCTGTAGTCCCACACACAGAAGATTCTATAGAGATGATGATTCTGCATGCACAAAACTACCATTAACCTAAGCATCCATTTCTTATCATTTAGCTCTGTGATAAAGGTGAGGAGCAAGAAATGAATAATCAAATGAGTCATTTACCAATTACAACCTTTAATTGTTCTTTTGGGTTAATTATCTGCAGTCCAGCCAAGAGGAAGAACAACATTTGTGCTGCTCTGTGCACTCCATCTGTCTTCGAAGGAATCTGAGCATGAATAAAGAGTAACATTCAGTTACCAGCATTTATACTGATGATATTTTAAGCTGTATGTGAGATTTTTTACTGTCAGGGCCTGTATTAATCAGTATTTTAAGCTTAATTTACAGTGGTTTGTGAAAATGTAAAAGAAGAGCAGTCCATTATCCCTTGTTTTAATGGAGATCCAAATGTTTGTAGACACGTCCTGCGTCTGATCCAGGGTTTCCTTATTAGAGTTCGCCCTCATCTTTGCTGCAGCAACAGCCATGGTTCTTTTGAGAAGGCTTTACATTATTTGTTGGATTATCGCTGCAAGGATTTAATTCCATACAGCCGCATAATCATAACTAAGTTCAGTTTTTGGGGGCGCTGCATCACTTCAGAAAAAAGCGTTACTGCTCCACAGCCTGATGCCGGACTGCTTTATGCTCCATCTTGCTGGTACTTAGCGTCTATATTGCTGCAACCGAGCAACCCATTGTATTGGCAGTTCTTTTCTATGGGGATTATACAGGCTGTGCACTTGAATGAATGCATCCGAATTCACTCACTCAAAGGGCCTCCTGCTTTGGACTTGTAGTTACATTTCACGATTGCTTTAATTATTGTCTCTTTTGCACAGGTATGGAAAACATGGCGCTTTCTACCGGTTTAAGTCCAGCGCAGGGAAAGTGCTTCCCTTGTTCTACGTGTATGATTCTTACCTGACCCCACCTGAAGCCTGGGCCGAGCTGCTGACCTCCCAGGGTTCCCACAGCGTGCGAGGAACTCCATACGATGGGATCTTCATTGCCCTTATTGTGGAGGAGCGCCATAAGCATGACATCCTTGCCGGTGGCTTTGACGGCATGTACACCTACTTTGCATCCAATGGATTCTCATTTGGCTCCTCTCACCAGAACTGGAAAGCCGTCAAGGCTTTCTGCGATAGGAACAATCTTCTGTTCGTGCCCAGTGCTGGACCAGGTTATGTAGACACCGCCGTTCGACCATGGAACAACCACAACACGCGGAACCGAGTAAACGGACGGTATTACGAGACCTCTTTACAGGCAGCACTGTCGGTGAGGCCAGACATCATAACGATAACTTCCTTTAATGAGTGGCACGAGGGCACCCAGATCGAAAGAGCCATACCCAAGAAGACGGTGACTCGTCTGTACTTGGATTACAAACCTCACCAGCCTGACCTCTATCTGGAGCTCACCAGGAAGTGGGCAGAGCAGTTCAGTAAGGAGAAAGAACAGTGGCTGCTGTGAACGGAGATACGTGCTTCGAATGATTCTATTTCCTGTGGTTTTTATGTTTAATTCAATCTCTCACTCTTCATAACTGCATCTAATCTTCAAGAAGTTGATGAAGGAAAATCAACCTGTTCTTACAATGTTTAAGAGATAGCTCCTTGTTCTTTCTGACCAGTGTACAAACACTTTTGTTCATTTATAGAAAAAAACACTTTTGTGGTACGTGGGACTAACGTTAGGCACCAAGAAGTGGTTTTGTTTTTTGAAAGTTATCTGTGTTATGAACACAGTTAACTAATGTTTCGTTCTGCTGAGTTAAGTTTGTTTCTCCTCGTAATAAGTATGTGCTTATTGTGACTCAGATGTTTGATAAATAAAGAATTAAACCACAAGCATTTTGTAACACTCTCTATCCACTTAGTCTCTGGGATATGCTGGACAAGCCAGTCTGGTCGATGGAGGCTCCACCTCGCAGAAACAGCACTGAAAGGATCTGTTGCTAATGTCCAGATAGTACAGCACATCGTCAGCGGTCTTGCAGAATCCACACCTCCATCGGTTAAAGCTGTGAGAGGGACCTACAGGCTGATGGTTTTAATATTACAGCTGATGGGGGTGTATATAAGTCACAACTACACAAGTACAGGCACACATCTATTTATTACCATGCGCGTCATCTATTAGACGACAGTATTTTGTCATTTTAATGCTGTAAGAGAACACAGAGTCAGAGAAATCTGAGACACTCAACACAGATTCCTTAAAGGATCAAGGCCTATTCGCATCTTCAGCATGTTTTGAATCATTGTTCTGCGCGAAGTCTCAACCATGACCCAGTTTCATTGAGGAGTCAATTTTAAATTTTTCATTGAAAAAGTCCATGATGTCATGTATCACATGACTGTAGAGGTAAAACATAACATCAGATCCTCCACCATATTTGTCGGTGCTTCTTTTTATGCCGGACTTTTAAAATGTGTTGCCAAAATGCTCTTATCTGACTACTGGACTAAATAAAAGTAGTTCTTCTTCATGTGTTCCAAATACTTTGTTGGCATTGAAGTGAAGGCTACATTTTCTGGAGTCTTACTGATTTCAAAATGCTGCAAATCCACAATTTTGATCCTTGTTTGTCTGTTTGCGTCCTCCTCCATACAGGCTCACTACAGCTCTGGTTGTTTTAAACTTCATGACAAAGGACATGGGCATTCTCAGACATTTAGCTATTTTTACCGTAGTCAGCATGTTTTTTCTCATTTATTATTCATATTCTGTAATCTTCCTGTCGCGGGTCGGGCCGCGAAGCCCAAACCCGTAACTTCCTCTAAGCACGGAGCAGGCAGAGACACTAGAATCCATGCTGGGTGTGTTTATTAAAGAAAAACAAAGGATAAACAAAAACAAGGCACGGTGGCCGTAATACCAGATATCAGAAAAACCAGGCACAGGAATCAGAACGAGACAGGAACGGGGAAAATGAGGCGCTCATAATGAGGCGATGGACACATGAGGTTACACAGACAGACACAGGCTTATATACATGGCAAAACTAGGGGAAACACAAGGCAGCTGGGGAGCACATGAACAGAAAACAGGTGAGGACCAAAACACGTAACACAAGCAGAACCCAGGAACACATCAAAATAAAAGTCCACAGAACGGCAAAATCAGGAAAAAGGCACTTTTTTCACTGACCGTGACACTTCCCCTTCACTGTTGATGAATGGGGAAGGGATTTTATACCCTAGTCAAACAAGATGTCATAGACGAGCTCACAAGTGGATTGAACATATATATATAAAATAAGAACATGCTTTAGTTACAGTTTGTTCAAAATCTCCATGTGCCAATAAATGTGACATGTAGTTTTGTCAAAAAATATATTAGACTAGATATATTTCAGTTGAATATCAGTTCTTTTCTCACATGGCAGCTTGAAACAAACCCTGCACACTTTTAACGCAAAAATCAACAATAATGATTCATATTTACTAACAAGAGCAGGTGAAGTGCAGCAGTCAGAAAGACGTACCAGTGGGGGAAATATAATCTTAATCATTATTACAAGAGAGGAACTGGTGCCACCCTGAAGCTGAAAACATGAAGTTGTTCTAACGCTCTAACTCTGAGACCCACTGGGCCACGGCTGATGTGATAAGACAGTGGAATAAACCGCTGCTCCTCAGCAGAGCGTGTTAAACAGGCTGGAGGCGCTGCTGAAGCGTAACCTGCCTGCCGGAGCTGGGATTGTGCCGCAGTGGCCGATCTTTTCTTCCAGGTGCCTGAATGTCAGTAGAACTTTGTGATGTGAAACAGTGAACAACCGCTGACATGAGAGAACGCAGCAGGGACTGCTTTCTCTGGAAACCCTTCATGCTTGAGCTGCATCCAGAGGAACATCGGCATGCAGCAGCAAACCTGTTCCTCTATTCCTCAATAAAACCCATGTACCTTTAGCACAGTCATATATTACATGGTCAGATGTATGTGGGCACCATTACAGCTATATGGACTTTCTGTACATCACTAGCCTGACCTCACAGTGGGTAATACCACTATATGACCTCACAGTGGGTAATACCACTATGTGACCTCACAGTGGGTAATACCACTATATGACCTCACAGTGGGTAATACCACTATATGACCTCACAGTGGGTAATAC